>VZTO01020189.1:143955-233282 GCA_013400615.1 Syrrhaptes paradoxus
CGCGCGGCGCTGCGGGGGGGCGGGAGGGAGGCGCCGCCAGCCCGGCTGCCGCCGGCGGGGATGGGGCAAGCGGCCCCCCCGCTGCACACCGGCGGGAGCGGCCAGCTGGCGGGGCTGCCCCGGCTGAGGAGCGAGCTGGGGGTGGCACCGGTACCGCCGGGTTAGAAACTCGGGGCGGCGGCTTTGCGGGAAAGGACGAGTCAGAGAGAGCGGGGCGGCAGCGCCGCAGCATCTCCGTCCTCCTCCTCCTCCCGCCGTGGCAGGGCTGCGGAGCAGAGACACGGCTGCCGGTGCCCGGCAGAGCCCCAGCCTCCCCCCGGCTGCCCCCGCGCCCCCGATAACGGCGGCGGCCTGGCCCCGGGCAGCCGGTAACGCGGCTGAGGCGGGAGCGGTGACACTGCGCTGAGGCAGGGCGGTGCCAGGGGAGAGGGTCTGTCTCTGTGCTGGACCTGCCCGGGGGAGCGTTCCCCCAGCCCCTGCAGAAACCCTTGGGCGGGAGCACACAGCCCCCTGCCCGCCGGCCTCTGGGGAGCTGCTTCTGTCGCACCCCTGTTACAAACACAGGGACCAGCTCCAGCAGAGCTGTGTCTCAGTTACTACAGATGCATTTTGAATGTACAACACAGACATATCAATACTTCTTTTGCAAGGTGCATCAGCTGCCGCAGCGCCTTATTGCTCTGCCGCCCATGGGACAGCCATCGGGGCCACAGCTCCATCTGGGCCAGCCCAAGGACAGAAAATGGGGCTCATGGCTACTTTTTGGCTTAAACTAGCTCCAGGCTCTAACCACTTTCAGCCTCTTCTATTTCTCTGTCATACAAACATGAGCAGGGATCAGTGTGTGCAAATACATTTTGCCAAGTTGTGTACTAAGCACGCTCCAGGCGAGCTAACCTGATTGGTGTTACCATAAAAGCTTGAATTCTGGAACAAGAGAAACCCTGACCACACGAGCCAAACCAAGGGTCCCACTTAAATTGGCGCCATTCCCCACTGCGGGGCAATCGGTGCTGCGGGACGCGGAAAGCTGTACCTACCCAGGCTACTGCGCTTCCACTGCCCAGCTGGAAGGAGCAAGCAAACCATGTCTGGGGTGTATCCATGTTTTTCCACTTTGAAAGGAGTTGGCTTGTGGACTGGGGTCATGTCCTACAAGTCTGCATCCAAACTTCACATCTTGCTGTGCTTTACTCCCGCCTCGGCAGCAGGTGACATTCCTCTGCATGCCAACCTCTCCACTCACACGGTGTGAGGGCTTCCCCAGGACTCTCCAGCATCAGAGGAAATTAAACATCTGCAAGGACATGCAAAGCATTTTGAAATAAACCCCCAGAAAAGAAATCACCTGCAGTGCCATTGCAGAACACAGGTTCACATTGCAACACTGTGCTCTCCCCGGGTGCTCCCGTTACAGCTGGTAGGAGCCTGAGCCAGGCACCTGGGGGAGACGCAGCTTTTGTGGGATGCAGCCGACTCCTGGTGCCTCTGTGCAGCTGCAGGGGGGCTGGGCAGGGCGCTCCCCACAAGCAGTTTGATGCATGGCCCAGGAGAAGAGGCAAGGCAGAGCTGGCTTGCTTGGGCAAGGCTGGGGCACGGGGCTCGGGTCCTGGCGGGGTTTCCTTACGGCACCCGTGCCCTCCAGGACCCTTGGCCGAGAGTACTGTTCTTGAAGCACAAGCACCAGGGCTAGGGTTTTGCAGCCAGCAGATGCTTTCCTGCATAGGCAAAATGGTTTAGGGCACTTCCCAGCATTTAAAAGCTGGTTAAACCTCACACGTCCCACGAACCTGAAGGCAGGAGGAGTTTGCACAGCTCTTGAGTAGGGATGTGAGACAGGCAGCTGGCCAGCCCACATTTACCACTAATTGTGGTATGTTTGTGTGGATGTTTGTTCAGAAAAGTCTTAGCCTGGGCTGAGATCCTTTACTGAGCATCTTCCTAGTCCTTTTGCACTTAGACTGCGGGGAGGTTGGTACCTGCTGTCAGTGCAAGAAGCTGGCAAAAGCCTCCTGCCCTCCCCCTCAGGGGCTCCGGGTTGGTAACACATGGGCTCACTTTCTGCGTCTCCCTCCACCCAGTCCCCTCCTGCAGAAGTCCCTTCTTGCTGGTCCTTGGCTCCATCTCAGATTCCTCTTGTGCTGCACTGCTTGCAGGACTGCGCATAATTTACTAAGTTCACCAGCCTGGCTGGTACAGAAATCCCCAAAGCCCTGTCAGCACTCCCCCCTCACCTCCTGACACCGCTTGTCCCTCCCCTCTTGCTGTGCCAAGTTTTCAAACCATGAGGGTGCCTGAAGAGGGACCACCCACAGTGGAGAGAAACTTTCCCCTACCTTTGGAAACTCTTACAAAATCTGCAGATAACCAAAAGCAATCTTTGCTCTGCAGGGCAAACCTCGCCTGCTCGCCTTGCCATGTCCCGGGGCCCACAGCAGAGGAGACCACAGGGGGAGCGAGGGAGAGCATCCAGATCCCTGAGGGGTGTGCTGAGCTGAGCTGTGCTGTGCTGGCTGTTCCAGGCTCATGACTCCTACCTTCCAGCACTCCTTCTGCTTTCCGGGGAACAAAGCTGGCGTCAGCATCTTCGTCCAAGTCATTTTTTCCTATGCTGCAGAAGAACAAGCGCTTACAGAGAACACGCTGGGAGTCATAGTCACTCCTCTCCATTTGTCACTCTAAAGAGATGGGCAGCCTCAGAAGAGGAACATCATAAAAAGATGACCTATCCTAGCACACTCTTGTCCTGTCCCAGCCACGTCCCAGACCAGTTTAGGGACCCTTGTACCACACCCAGCATCGGTACCTGCTGTGTGTCCCAGAATTACTGATTCTCCATTGGACTCAGTCCCCAGTGCCCTTGGTGGCTTCAGTGGAAAGAAGCAGGCAGGTCTGCAGGGTGCTGGCTGGCTGCTTTGCCCCCATGGCTGTATTCACACGACTTGTAGTCATGACTGGCTTGGCAGGGAGGTGTCACACATCCCTGTGCATTGCTAGAAACAAAACAGACGAGCACTCAGCTGCTCAATTAAGTGATTAATATTTATGCTCCCTGCCTGCTAATATTAGAAATTCAGGAACAATAAGTAGTGCTTGTATGGGGCTGTTAAAAGGAATCTTCCTCAGATTCCTTTACTGAGAGGCCTATAAGGGCGGGTTTGAGTGGCTTTTACATGAAAATATATTTTGTCACATCTTCAATTCCTTAACTCTTTGATTAAAGCTTTGGTAGCTTTATAACAAGTTGCCATCTCCTCGATTGCCTATGAATCTGCTGGGCAGAGCTATTGCACACAAGTCCCACCACTCTGGGGATGTGCATTAATGCCTTCACGCCATGCAATGGCAGAATTTTTCTCCTGAAGCTTCTGGCTTCAGCACAGTAAAACCAGCTAAACAAGAAATACTGAAATTCAGACAACCCCAAAAATCCACGTTGTCCATCCTTGCTGCCCCAACTTGCATTCTTGACAGAGGTTTGTCCAACCTGGACCTAAAAACATCTATTGGTGGAGATATCCCAACCTGTATCTTTTCCAGGATTTATTATCCTGTGGTTGGAAAGTATCTCTCAATGTCTTTTCACAGTGGGAGACCAATTCGCTGCCTTACTCTGTGGTAGTCTTTCATATACTTAAAGGCTTAACTAGTCTCCCTAGTCCTCCTGCCTCTGGATTAAGCAGTGCCAGCTCACTCAGTCTGCCCTCATGCATTTCCAAGTTCTCTGGTTCCTCTCTACTCAGGCTTTATCTGTTGGTGTCTGTCCTGAAGCCTGCCCTGCCCAGGGCAGAGGGAGGGGGTCGCATGGGGGTACACATGCTCTTCCATCCATATTCTCCATTTCATTTGCTCTTCTTGCAGGGGGTGTTGTTCCTGGCTCATGGCCAGCCTGGCATGCACTGACCAAGGCTTCTGCTGTAAAAGCAGCACCCGGGCAGCCCCTCGCCAGTCCCGCAGGGCAGCAGCAGCAGCCACCCCCTCCTCGGAGAGAGATGAGGAGCAGAGCAGAGCACAGTGCCACACTTCCCCCTTGCCCTCCCAGGCATGTTCCTCCTCCCAGCCCGTTCAGGATCCTGGATTCTTGCACAGGCAGGATGAGTCTTGTTTTCCAAATTCCCGTGGGTGCACTTTCCAGGCAGAAGTGAAGAAAAACAAGAGTTAGGCCATGGTGTTTCACCCCTTGGCCAGCTGCAGACAGCCTCCTGGGGCCGAGCAAGCCTACCGGAGCCTATGATTCATTATGCCCACGTTGTATTTCTCAGTGTTGGGACGTTGCTATTCAATAAAAAACATGACACATTTAACTGGTAGAGAAGTGGCAAACCCCAGGCAGCAACAGCGCCGAGAGGGAGGATGTATAATCCCTGCTGGCAGGCGCACAGCCTATGCACCCAGCAACCATTAGGCAGGTTCACGTGTCTCAGGCTGCCGTTGCAGACTGCGTTACAAATTCAAGTCCACACACAGCCCAAGCTAAAAACGGTGGATCCATTTTTTTTGTTTTGTTTTGTTTTTTTTGCTGGAAAATTCTGTGTCACTGAGTTGCCACACATGGAAGAAAAACAATCTCACTCAGAGCCAGGAGTCAGCCTGGGAATGAGTTAGCACAAATCCCACCAGCCCATGGGCCACCTTTTCTTCTCCAATTTCTATCTGCACAAGTAGAGAGGCTGGCATGGTATGGCAGCCTGAGAACTTCCATCTTCCTTTCATCTGTCAGAGGAGAGAGAGGGGCCGGATCCCGCATGGGACCTAGCTCATGGGGATGCGCCTCTGCTCGGCTGACCCTGCTGTGGAGAGCAATCCAGGCTCGCTCCTGTGCATGGCAGAAGGAGCCATGACATGGGAGAAAGGTGTTGGTTTAAATACATGGCATGGGTTAAAGGCAGCGTTTACTTTTCTCTCTGCCCAGACACCAAGTTTCAGCAGGCTCTGCCAGGGTGCTGCATTTATTGCAAGGTCTGGCCCCTGATAAACGCTGTGAGCAAAGCCCGGCGTGACAGGGCGCAGGAGCTGGGCTTTTCTCGGATGTGGTTACGGTCAGGGCGACTGACCACATTGTTCCGCTGCCTGCGGGGCCCCACGCCGTGCCTTGGCCACAGCACAGCCCCACATATACTGTTGTGTAACCTTGCTGGGCTGTGATGATTATTTTCCAGCACGGGGTGGAGCAGAGCGTGCACAGACACAGTAACCCAGCCCGGCTCCCCACCAGCCTCCTCCCAGACCCGCACAGGAGGAGGTTGCTCCAAAGCCACATCATGATGCACAGCAACGCACAGATGAGAAAAATCACACTACTCCCTTTGGTGTTATGTTCCAGCCAAGCTAAAAATAGCAAGTATCCAACTGCAGGTAGCATTTTCTTTGTTTTCTTCACACGGGAGAGAAGGTTCAAGTCTGAACAATTAACGCCCAGAATGATTCCTGCGCTCAGCATCCTAACATGATTATGTACGCTGCTGATGCCTTCAGGTCCTTGCAAGCATAAAATGGGGAAGAAAAGGGCATTAAGTGTTATTTAGGTAAGAAAGGAATTAATATACTGTAAAGCTTAGCAGAACCAGATTATATAAAAGATTTTCCCCCCCCACCCCTTCTTATTATCTCGATTATGGTGAAGTCTGCCCGCGCCCACTGCAGCCTGTCACCCTGGCCCAGCCCAGAGAGCTACCCTTAGTTTGCTTCCAGAATCAGCCCAAATCTTCCTGACTGTGCACTGAAGCAAGTGAGGAGCTTTCGCAAGCTCTGGTCTATCACTGTGTGGGGTTTCTTAGTGTTTGGTTTGCGGTTTTTTTTGGGCAAGGGGAGGCAACAGTCTTCCCCATGAAGGTGAATTGCTTGGCACCCAACCTCTTGCCTCTCCTCTCTGCACTGTAACCACCACGGGTCAGAGATAAAAGCACATCAGGGCACCGTGACCATGTCACAAGTTTTTCAAGGTCTGTTTTTCTTTTCCAGAGGAGTATTCTGAGCCAGAAACTGCTTTTACAGGTGAGTTTTGATTTTGTTCTCTTGGCCCCCATGAAATGCAAACAAACCACATGGCTCAAAAATCAAATGAGCTTGGGGCTGGCTGAGTCACCCTGTTTGATTGTCAGTCTATAGTAAGTAGACTGTGTTCACTAAACCATTTAATTACAAGGTACTCCACAGTCAGACCCCTGAAAAAAAGATCGGACACTTCAGCCAGTCCCGTAGGCACCTGTCATTAGCAATAACGTAATGTTTTAACAAAAACCAAAAACTCCAACATGGAAACTGCTCAATTCAAAGTGTTTTTCTTGATGAAATTTAATAAAAATATTTTTCTCAAGTTTGTTAGAAAAAAAATAAACAACCAAAACACTCAGCAAAAAACTTAGTTAATTGAAAAATAAATTCAACAAAACATTTTCAAGTGGTTGTCAAGATATACAACTCCCCCCCACACCCTCTCAGAGTCCCGGACAAATGCAAGGGGGGTCTGTGAGCCTGCTCCTAGAGAGATGCTCCAGCTCAGCACTAAGAAACAGGGGATGCAGCAGAGCTACTTCATGCTCTGCTTAGTGTATATACGTGTAGAGTTAAGAATTAGGAGATTATCTGAGCTGAACTGAATGCAGTAAATCTAAGAAACCTTCAAAGATACAACTCGGCACACACTGAACAGAGAAAGGTGGCCTCAGCGGAAACTGCCGTTTCCAGGTTCATCTGGACCACAGGGTATTTTTGTACCCAGTGTGTGATCACAGTGTACAAGAGGAGGACTTTGGATTGGGCCAGAGATTCTGGCTGTCCTTACCAGAAGGCACCAGTTTCTCCCAGTTCATTGTTCTGCAGCACAGCGAGCCAGCAATGCGGGGCACTGCACAGGCTTGTGTGCTTCTGCAGGCTGTTCCCATGCCGATTCATCGCGTTGTCTGACTCCCTGCAGCAGGGCTGGAATTAAAGGATGTATTACACAAGATTTAAGAAACGAAATCTTTGCTTACCTTCCTTTTTAGTGAACTCACAACAAGCCAACTGTCCTTAGAAGGTCCAAACGTGTGCCGTTCCTGCCTGTGTCTACAAACTGTATGTTACTCTGTGGCTCCTTCTTTCTTTTAAATCAAGAATGCTGCTTTGAATGTATTTCAGAAAGAAACATTACACTTTCACAATCAGCTACACAGTGTTGTGCAGTGCTGCGCTGGAAAGGGCACAGCTCTGCCACCGTCCCTAGCAGGGAGGCAGCAGGATGTTTTCGCCATGTGTCGTTCACGTTAAAAGTTAGCAATTTCCCTTTGGTTCTCCTGGTATAGTTTAATTATCATATGTGTCCTGCATCCTTTACACACTTCACACCTTAAGATCCTGAACTGATCTGCAAACTAATGAACTGCATTTTCAAGTTGCAAATGTGGAAGTTGAGGGACAGATTTTACAGCCCTTACGTGCTCATACGTGCGAGAAGCTCAGCCACAGCCACAGGGAGGTATTGCTCAGCACGGCCACATGCCACAGATTCTGCGTGTTTAAGATCTCCAGAGAACCAGTGGGGTAGTGAGAGGTCTTCTCATTTTGTGATGGTTCATTGGAAATGGAAGTTTACTCCATTCTGATTCTGGAGCCTGTTATTTGGCATTTTTTTAGGATCTACAAATAAAACTCTTTCATGTTCAGTCCTGATGTTGGTTTCCTGGAGAAGTGCAAGCAGAGGTTGTTGTAAGGGTGCTGGCAGTGCTGGTTACAGCATGTCCCATGCCCATGCTACACGTCACAGGTACTTCAAATCCTCAGTTGAGAA
The DNA here is from genome assembly GCA_013400615.1 of Syrrhaptes paradoxus. Classification (NCBI taxonomy): domain Eukaryota; kingdom Metazoa; phylum Chordata; class Aves; order Pterocliformes; family Pteroclidae; genus Syrrhaptes; species Syrrhaptes paradoxus. Next base: position 151,724 of record VZTO01020189.1, read on the forward strand.
ACTATAGCAGGGAAGGCAAGGTATCCACCAGCACTCCACTATCCAGTATGCTGACTTCTAAATCTACATCCCAGACAGGATTACAAAGAGCTCACCCAGTGGCCCCTTCAGCAGTGCCTGGAAAGGCACTTTCCAGGAGCACTGATGCTCATGGTGCTTGGCTGCACTTGCAGCATCACAGCAGGATTTACTCCAAATGAGCCTCAATGTGACAAACTGGGGACGGGGACCAGGACCATGCTCACCCCGAGCCCTGCAACCTCATGATTTAATAAAACATCTAGAATTTTCGTTTACAAGAAGCACAGCGTGGAGGTTGTAGGACAGCTTGCCAGTCCATTACTGTAATTTAACATCAAGATGCCCTTTTTGGGGCTGGTTTCCAACACACTCCAAGGGGAGAAGCCTGTTGTCCCTCTGGTGACTGGCAACCAACCACACAACTTCTGCAACTCCGACAAGAAAGGCCAAGAAGCTACAGGCATGTTTGCAGGAAACAAACCTGAGCACACAAACATCTTCCCAGTGCTGGTATCCACCTCTCCCACAGGGTTCCTTGCCTGTTTGGTGCCAATTGAGAGCACAAGACACATGGCAGAGGTTTACACAAGGCAGGAGCATCGCCCAAGCCAATGGCTGTTCCTTTTCAGCTTCCACCAGCAGAAGAGGGAATACAGGGTTTGCCTCGATGCCTTTCCAGCATCGCAGCATCACCAGCCAGTCTGGGGCTGGCACCTCCCCGGTGAGTGCTGCGGGGGCAGCCAGAGCCATTATCTTGTCACACCAGAGAGAACAGGCCACTCTCTGCTGCAAGCGGCTGCCCCTAATGCCCACTGCTCCCAGAAAATTCCCCAACATTATGCTTATATGCTAAGCATAATTAAAGTTTTCTTTCTTTAACATTCACAGCGTGCATGCTTCTTTAGAGACAGCTTTCCTTCGCCTTATGATGGACGCACCCAATAGCACTTGTTATTATGTGACTGACGGGTTTCTCAGGAAAAAATTGGGGAAGAGAAGGTGTCAAAAACAGAAAAAAAAAGAAGTGCAGCACATCCAGACAGATTTTTCACCCCCCTGTTAGAAGTGTGGCTCCATTAACACAGTACAATTGGTGCAGCGTGGACTCAGTAGATAGCCAGCACTTCCCTTGGAGATGCCAGCAGGTGAGCTAATCAAAGAAATGGAGGTGAAATATTCAAAATCTAGGTTACCCTGGTTACAGCCGGGGGCCAGGATCCAAAGGCCTTTCCCCTTCCCATCGCCCTGCAAAGCACAAGCTCTGACGGCCGGGCTGCCCTCCGCCCTCCCGCATCCCCCCACTCCCTTCTTGAAGATCGCTCTCTTTCGCTTCCCTTGGGCTTGAGATCATCTCGTTTCAGGTGTCTGCATTCGCTCTCCCAAGGCCTTTCCCCCCCACAAGCACTTGGGTCAGCTCTCGGTCTCAGATGCTCGAAATCGTTATCTCTGTTCAATGAGTTTCGGGATCCTCCCTCTCCGGGGGGATNCAACAGGCTATTGTATATAGTATTATTTTCAATATTATTGTAGTTTAGTTATTAAATTGTCCTTATCTCAACCCACGAGTCCTTTTTGCCATATACCTCTTTAATTCTCTCCCCTATGATTGGGTAGGGGCAGGAACTGTGTGAGCGGGTGTGTGTGGTCTGGCCCCCAGCCAAGGGCTAACCCGCCACACCCTCCCATGTTAGTTGATGCAAATAAGACTTTGCTCATGGTAACTGCCCTCTCCACCTGTTCTGGAGCTTTATCCTTCCATCTGTTGCTGTACAGACACCAGCTGCCCACGTCTGCATCTCCTCTTTCCCAAGACATGACTTCAAAATAGGATGTGACCCCAGAGCCACTTACACAAGGGCATGGGAAGGGGAAGCTGTGAACTGAGAAAAGATCTCAAGGAAACAAGGTTCACAAGGGAAGATAATTTCTGCATTACCTCCAACAACGCAGGAAGCTAAAGACTCGCTATTAGATAAGAACAGCAGATAACTGCTCATTTTCTCAATAGCCAACTGAGCTGTAAAAAAAGATTTAGCCTTTTACCACTTCCTGTTTTCAGGGTGGCAGGGCGCATGCCCCGCTGTTCTCTGCCAGGAGACTCAGCCCCTGCTTTACTGCAGGGGGGTGGTGGAGCCAAGTGTCACCAAGGGCAAGAAGTCTGATCAGCAGCCTTTGCCACACAGTGGGACAAACACCAGAGCCCCTTCCACGTGTCTGCTTGTAAAAAGGGAGCTGGCCTTGGCTGCACCTTCCCTGAAAGGAAGGTCAAGCTTTTCTCAAGTCTTCTTTGAATGTGTTGGCAAAAGGCCACCTGCACTCGTTGGCCTTACTCCCTCATGCATGTGTATTTACTGATGGGAGCCCAGCGAAAGGGACAGGGTTAGCGGAGATCCATATGTGTGGATGTATGGAAGGGGGCTGTTGTTGGCAGCCCCATCTGTGAGGGGTTTGGATTGCAAATGCTGGAAGGCTCCAGCTGAAAGGTGGTTTGGGTGCAGAGCAGCTGTTGTTATTTTAGTGGCAGCAGCCTGAGGAAAACATGCAAATCTTTCCCTATATTATATCAATGATTCCTCCTAATCACACGGCAAAGTCCTGCCTGGTGCCCATGATGCTGCGCCCTCCCGAAGGCGCAGGTCTAAACACGGAGGATGGAAACAGGTGGGAAAAGCAGAGGTGGCAGGTGCAGAACGTGGAAGAGAAGAGAAGCTATAAACTCTGATCTGCCTCAGCCTTCCCAAAATAATTCTGACGGCTGGAAAACATTCAAGGAAAAACTTTAGATTTTCAAGGAGGCAGATGGAGCCTGAAAGGGAAGATGAATGAAAGGTGCATTTTTAATTTCATACCTCTAAATCAGAGGCAGTAAGTCTGTTCAGAAGTTAAGTGGAGAACAGTAAGCAGGTATCGTACTGCGCTATATGGATTTTAAAGATAGTGCATTCATAGATTAAACTCAACTTAGAAAAATGTTGGATTTAAGAGAAACAAAAGGGGCAGAAAACTTGTGCAGAATCTTTCATACACAGCGCAGAGACAGCCAGATTAAACATGCTCTTCCAGAGGACATGGGAATCCTTCACTCAAGTTGTAATGGGCTTGGAAACTTTAAAGGGATTGCCAGAATATTTCTCCTTGAATACAGAAAAGCAGAGCCAGAACCAGCTAACATCCACAGGACGCGGAGGAGAGGGGCTGCGAGGCTGGGCAGGAACACACAGTGAAACCGCAGCAGACGGGTACGGAAACCACAGGAACGTGCCAAGAGAGGAACAGGAGCGCTGTTGCTTCATGCAAAATCCACACCAAGCAAAAAGGCAAGAAACAGTCAGAAGGAGCACAGTGATGGTGGGAATAAAGAGAGGCCAGGGCAGAGCCTACCTGCAGGCAGAGCTGCTGCCTGTGCAAGTGGCATGCCTGGTTCACAGAAACATGACAGTAAATCAAGGGTTTTGCTGTCACACATACATAGTGCCCAGGGGAGGGTCTGGGAGCGCTGTATGGGGAGGGACGAATGGCAGAGGGGTTTCACCAGCAGCAAAAGAGGCGTCCTTACGAGACCTGCCCAAGGGGTGGTTGCCTCCTTTAATGAGGCCTCTGTCCCGAGCAATGCTCAGTGCTAGTATGGTGAGGGGAGGGGAGACAATGTCAGACACCACGCAGCCACCCTGCGGCTCTGTGGAGTGGAAATGTCTCCTGCCAACACCTCCTCAGCTTGCGTCACCAAGAGCCCCCCAGGCAGGGAGGCGAGGAGATGCTGGAGCTCCACTGACATCCTCTGGTTCCGTGCGGGCTGTCCCAGGCAGCCAGTGCAGGTGTCACTTCTCAGGTGTCCTTAGTGACAGGAGGAGTCTGTGAGACCCTAACCAGCCTGCCCGATACACCCACCCCTGGAGAAACGTCTCTCTGGTGCCTAGGCATAACCCAAGGGAAGGGTTAAAGTACACAGCTCAGAGAAAAACCTGAGAGAGAACAAAGTTCCTTTTTTATGGAAAATAAAAGGAAGGCGTCCTTTCCCTGTGTTCAGGGCCAAACAAGTGTGCAAAGCAGACACATTTCCCTCTGCTAAGAGTAAGAGGTATCTTTTGGTGGCAGGGCACATGCCAGACCATTTTCCATGCTGGAGGCTTCAGGTGATTTCCTCCAGGGGTAAAAACAACTGACCTCACGCTGGCTGAGCTCTCAGAGCTCTTAGGAAAGCACTGCTTCAGGGAACAGCCATTGGAACCGTGTCCTGTGCCCAAAACATTTCACAGGTGGCTACGACGGACACCGAAGCCTTAAGGTTCGTATAAGCAATATCCTGAAGGGGTGGGAAGCCATAGAAGGACACAACCAAAACTTTATCAGGTTTATGAAAGACAGTTTCTGGTTTAAAACCCACCAGAAGCATTTTAACCACCTTCTCCGAGCACAGAGTAACCGAGCAGTGACTGCAGGAAATTCCCGTCCATTGCAGGGAGTTAGCAGGAAGCCTCCACCTTCAAAACCCGATTCACCAGCAACAGAAAGTTTTGCTACAAAATGACACATCCCCAGTCTCATGTCTCTGCCTTCCCTAGGTGAAGAAGAGGGGACCTGGCAGGGGACACTCCCAGGAAAGCAGGTTCCCAGGTTGAGGGGCAGAGAGGCTGTGGAGGAGCTGAGGGGTCAGACAGCCCAAACAGAGAGGACGGTGCTGAGCAATACCAAAACCAAAATACAGCAACGGCTTCCACGCTCCACGGCTGACTCACTGGCCAACTGGGGAGGTGACTGAACCCCTGGTTTCACAGCCTGTCTCCGCAAGGGGAAAGCAGGAGGCAGGCTGTGCTGGAAGCTGGGCCACCCGCAGCAGCCTGGGGATGTGTGATGGAGAGGAGCTGCAGCCGAGCCAGGCTCCTGCCCACGCTCCCTTACCGCCTCTGATCACCACTATTTCCTAACACACCTGTTATTAAGATCTCACCCTACATAAGCTCTCAACCACAGCCCTTTCATCAGCCATAAGAGCTAATTTCTGCTGCCCTCCAACACCAGCAGTGGAAAATGCGATTCAGACATTGCTGGGTTCATGGTCCGCTCAGGGGTGACCGCAAATGCCAACCTGTGACTATGCACAAGGTGGAGGGGGAAAAACAAATAGCAGGTGAACGGCATAGGAGGCAGCAAGAAGAGTGACAAACACATTCAGAGAAGCTGGGAAAAACAAACATGGCAGGGAAAGAACATTTCTTTAGGGTGATGCAACGCAGTCAGTGCTCCTCCTTGCTAATCACATGTGAAAGCTCCCTGCAGGTGGCCGAGCTCCTGTGGGCAGCAGGAGAGCTGGGGCAGGGACTTGCAGAGCCAGGGTGACCTGGGTGTCCCGCGAGGCAGTCAGGGTCTGCCGAGGGAAGATGAGAGCCATTATGGTTAATTTAATTGTATTTATTCCACTTCAGAAAGCAGGAAATCTCAGTCTTGGAGAAACCCTAGGCCAGAGCAATGGCCTTGGGGCGACTCTTTCTCGCCATTTCGGAGCGTTACAAACACTCTGCATTCTGCAGGCGTCACAATGCAGCCAGAGCACACTGTCCCGTAGGGAAAGGCTGTTATAACACTTTGCACTCACAAACTGGAAGACACTATCAAGGTAGAAAATGCTTTGCCAGGATGGTGGCAGGGTCCAGTGGGGAAGCATTGTAATGTTTTTAATTGAATCATAAAGGCACAGGCTGCACGAGCAGCAATCGCTGAGGAACACATGCAGAGATGCTGCTTTCCTGCATTTCACAAATATAAAAAAATGACCAAGACATTAAGTCAATTCTTTTCAGAGATATCAGAAAAGGCACCGCACACCGAAAGGAAGGTGGGAGACAGACAAAGCCCAGAAACGAAAGAGAGCGAGTGAGAGATGAGAAGGCCACTGTGCACAGAAGTACCCTGATTATCTCCAGCAAACACATGCTGGTGTGTGCAGGCTCATCACATCCCAACGGCAAAGCTGTAAGCAATTATTTATGGTTCTGCTGGACGGAAATATTTGCAGAGAGCAAGCCAAGAGACAACAAACAAACCAGCTGGGGGGCTCAGGGGACAGATTCCACCCCGTGCTGCTGCACACACCAGCAGAAACCTGTTTGGGATGGGGATGGCACTGGTGTCATCTGCCCACACCAGTGCCCACTTGGGTGATGGGAACATTCCTGTTTGGAAGGCGGGGTATTGCTGCGCAGCCACATGGTGCAGGTGACATCTCAGCACCCATGTGTCACCAGTGGTTCCCTCTGAATCCACGGATGGGAAGTCTGCTCAAGGGTTTCCTGGCCAAGAGGGCCAGTGGGCTGGGAAAGAGCCCGGGGCCAGCAGGAACCAGTTCCCTGCCCTGCTTGGGGGAAGGAGGCAATGCCACAAGAACTCATTCCTGCCTCGAGGCAGCAGTCTTGATGAGGCACAAGAACAGCCTTTGCCATGGTAGGAATTGAATCACACTTTTTATCTGGACCATTGTGGGCCCCATGATGAATACTTATATCAGACCTCGTTTTGATTCTTAGAATTTCCTTAATCTTTCCTCCTTGGATGTGGGGGAAAAAAAGCCCCTTTCTCATTCCTCTCCTTCTGTCAAAGGGACTCTCTCTGATGTCCCCATCCCAATCAGTGAGCCAGCAGTGTGGTTCACAGGCAGAGCCTCAAGGGTGCAAGCACATGAAAAGTAAAAAATGAAAGTATTGGGGGGAATTTTCTGTGAGGTGGATATGTGTAGCTTGCTGGAAAAAAAAAAAAAAAAAAAGAAACAGCTTAGATCCTTTTTGTTTTCTCTCCTTGCTGTTCAGAGAAGCTCTGTGTCATCTGAGAAGAGACACAGCGGGGAGCTGCTACTTGCTTTGCCAAAGCAACCAGAAGGAATAGTCTCTGTTAAAGACACCACCTTCATAGGGATTATAAATACAAAAGGAGATAAATTTATCCAGTTGAACCTAATCCACAGAAAACACTGCAGCGAGGAGCAGGAGGAAGGGGAGCGCCTGGCTGTGGGCAACGGGCCAGGCAGGGACATACGAATCGCTTTAAAAACCTATAAAGGAGCAACAGAAAACGTGGTTTAGTATAAAAGCACTTTCACTCCTGCCTGCCTGTCTAGCTCCATGGCTTTTGCTGGAGGAGACTCTCATGATGCTGAGGCAGCGGGATCTCAGCCTGGTACCCCACAGCACCCTGAGGCTCTTGGTCAGGGCACCCCGAGGCTCATGGTTGGGGTGCCCGTCCCCCCAGTGGAGGCAGCCGCAGGGCATGGCAGGAGCCTGTGTGCAATGGCAGGAGGGTTTGCCTGTGGGTTTGGTGTCTGGGGGCACAATCCTGCTGGATTTCCATGCAGGCACGGATACTCAGTTGCCTCAAGCCCAGATGAGCAGCACTAAGGGTCTCATGGCTCCTGTGTCTCATCCGGAGCGGAGGGTCACCGGCATCCAGCTGTGACCGGGCGCTGGGTCAGGGGCACCGACACAAACCATTGCATGTTTCGCATACCTGTTTGTAAAAGTTCTCTGAAACATCAGCTCTGCAGCAGAAGGAAGTGTTTCCTCTGCCCAGGCTGGGTTGCCAGCGTGCGGGAGGAGGCTCTAAGTGGGGCTGTTGAACCCAGCACTTTGAATACATCGCATCCAGTCCTCAAAAGTTCCTCGGTGTGTCTGCGGTGACAGGGCGTTGAGGGTTGCCAGATCTGCATCTCCGGCTCGCACACAAACCTCCCGGCGGGCACGGGGTGAGGTGTGAAGGAAGGCGGCTGGGCCAGCTGGTAGCCTCCAGGCTGCCAGACAGAGCGGTGCTTGCCACGGAGAGAGGCGTACGAAAAGGTGTGATAGCTGAGAGTGAACCGGCGTTGTTTTTCATATGGAAGAGAGGCAAAGTCTGCAGTGGAGGCCAAGTCACTTGATTCCAGAAAAAAACAAAACAATTTACTGCTAAAAGCAGTCACAGTGTGGTTTGGGCTGTTCAAGTCAGAAGGACAAGCACTTATAAAAATGAATAATTGAAGACATCATAAGTCTTTTATTAGCCCTACAGCAACCATAAACGCCTTCCGCTAAGCACAAAGAAAGGCCCTATTGAAACTGGCACAGATGTGTCCTGCTCTGCAACTTCCCAAAGAGTGCTTTGTGATGATTTATACCGTGAAATGCCCCAAGTAAAAACATACAGTAATAATTTTTTATCAGATTTACAGTTTCTTGATGAAATATGCATCTCTCAGATTCCACAATGATATTTCATTTTATAGACAATGCAAAATTCATAATGCCTTTAATTAATCATGTCCTCGCTTCTAAGTGATGAGATTTTGTAAACGATGGAAGAAACAAGCAAACTGTTATCCCTTAGCACCTCGCTGGTGCTTTAAACAAAGATTTTTGAGTCTGAGGACAGTCTCCACAAGGCACGCAGTGACCAGTCACCTGGCCCAAGAATACAGCGACTCAGTCTCATCAGCAGTTGAATTACAGCCCAGAAGAGTCCTGCACTGAGAAAACAGCTCCAAAATCCAGCAGGCCAGTGCTTAACCCGCCTGCCCCCCCGCCCTGCCATCATATCTGTCACACTGCGAAAGCAGGGAGCCGGCTAATGCACAGCAGAGGTTACCGGGGCTGATGGCTCGAGATCGATACTGCAGCAAAGAGAAAAACCATTATGGCCAAAAATGATTCTTGTGCATGTACACAATGCAAAGAAAGGTGTGATGGGAGGTTGCTATTGTCTCGCTCGCAGGCTCCTGACTTTCACCCCAGTGGCAGGGTGGACATGCAAGGGGGTGGCACTGGGCTGTCACCAGGCCGTGCCTTTCCCTGCAGCAGGGGAAGGCTGCAGTTTATGGAGCCAAGAGGAGCCCTGCCTGCATCCTGCCTGCAACTTGCCTGCACCCTGCCTGAACCCTGCCTGCACCCCGCCTGCCTGGGGCCACATTGGGAGGAGCTGGGTGCACCAGCCTGCAGTGAGAGCAGCTGTCCTGTTGGTGATGGGGCAAAAAAGGAGGGAAGGGACAGGCAGAGGGAAAGAAAAGCCCTGGGGGTCACCCTGCAAGCCCAGCCGCAGCAGCAGCAGCATCCCGCAGCCCCTCGCTGCCTGCACCATGCCCAGCATAGAGCCACATGCTCCCACACGGGCTCTGCCAAACCCCTTGGGGCTATGGGACTCCATGTGCCCCCTCCCCTTCCCCACCAGACCCAGAGCAAATACACTCCTCTGGTTTGTGCGGCCCCTCCAGACACCCCAGCAATGCTGTTACTACCCCAAATCCAGAGCAGCCAGTATGGGGTCTGAAAGAAGAGACACTGCCAGTGATGGGGGGTGGTGACTGGGGGAAGATGATGCCATTTCTGACCCTCTAGCAACCAAAAGTGATAAAAAATACAAGACCGGGGGGCAAGCATCTGCTTAAAAGGCTGGAAGAGTGCTGTGGAGCAGGGAACCTGTGGTAGCTGAGCTGGGATTACCTCCATCACGTTGCACCAATGCCAAAAAGCCCCAAACAAACCCCGAAGCTTTTCTCTTCCGTTCAGTTTTCAGCTGGCCGAGGTCGCAGCTCCCTTCCACCCCACAGCGCACACGCCAGCAGGGACAGGGCCTGGCTGAGCCGAGCAGATGTGAACTGCAGCTGCATCCCTGCCGACAGTGCCACTGCGGGCAGGTGCCACTGGCCGTGCCCTCCCACTGCTCTCTGCTGGAGCGGCGGCTCTTCGGGGGCATCCCCACAAATCACCCCACAGACACAGCGGTGCCCAGCCAGGCTTGCAGTGCCGGGATGGTCAGCACCAACTATTGTCTAGACCTCCCAGACGAGGGGCCTGGCTGACTTGGATAATGAGGAAATTCATGTGTGCAAAGGAAACTGCTCTTTTCTGTGCTTGAATTATTCCGAAATGCTCTCCTATTATTTATCTACTTTGTAAGAACGTGTTTTCAATGAATGCAAGTAGGCTTCAGGGTGCTGCACGATTATCAGCTGCAGGTTCTCCTTCCTCGCCTGCATCAAGGTGTTCAGTTTAATGGGCAAGTTGAAATCTCATTAAATACCTCATTAACAGCTCAGCCTCTGGAGCAAAGCTGCAGGGGAGAGCTGGGCAGAGGGATGCTCTCAGGTGCCTCGCTGGAAAGATGTGATTGCTGCTGGGAGTGAAATTTGGGGAGGAGTGAAATTTGGGGAGGAGTGAAATTTGGGGATGACATCTGGGCAGGGGATGCTGCAGGGGAGTGCTCCGCATACCAGATCACGGAGGGTGTTACTCTGTTCCTCTGCCCAGCCCAGAACAAGCCCCAGAACCAGCCCAGTCTGTGCTAAAAGAAGCCAGAACCTGGCTCAGCTGCAAGGGGAGCTGAATGGAGCTGTGCACAACCCCTGGCACAGCCTGGTGAGGCCAGAGCAGCACCCCGAACCCGGTGCAGAAATGGGCGCCCTGGGAGCATCTACAGTGTTCATAAAAGGAGCTTTGAGCAGTACATACAGGGCCCTGTCTCCTTAACAACAAATACGTCGCAATGTCCCTTTTGGCATGGGAAACCCTGCCGCGCCACGATCCCTCGCTGGGAGCCAAGTGGGGATCCCCTGAGGCCGGGGGAGTTTATTTGCGATCACCGAGAAAAGAAACGCGACGTTGCTCATGTCTGGCAAAGAGCTGTTCTGCCTGAGCTGCCCATTGCGGGGAAGAAAAGAGCCTGTTTGTCTGGGTGAAACGGGCCGAAAAATCGGTACCCTGCTGCCGAGGAGCGGGCTGGATTCGTCCGGCAAAGGCATCAGGCAGGTCCATGGTCCTGCAGCCAGGGGAGGGCCAGGGCTGTCCCCCGCCCTGAGCCGGGCACATCCCCTCCTCACCACCAGCTCAGCACCCCACCGCAGCGTGCACCCATGGACCTGTCCTGACCCACACCTGGGGTGAGAAAACCTCCATGCATGGCCCGTGCAGCCCTTGTCCCCTCCAGCGGGCTGGCCCTGGCACCACACAGCCTTCCTCAGCACTGCCACCAGCTCTGCCCCTCCTGGGACCTCAGCCACCTCCCTGAGCTGCCACAGGAAAATCCAGCGGGAACATCAGTGTCCAGGAGCTTGCGACAGGCATGGCTGCACCGCGTGCCGTTCCGATGACCCTCCTGTCTCCCCGGTAGCACCACGGGGGTGCGAATGGCCGCAGCAGCCCAGCGCCGTGCTGCACAGGGTGCACCCACGAGGACCCCGCGGGAGCCGGGCTGTGGTAGAAGGGTCTGAGCAGCCCCCAAGGGCATGTGGGACCGGGCTGAGACCCTCCAGCCTGCCCGCAGGGAGAGCTCCTCTCCCCATTATAATCAGCTCCTAGAAGGAAAGGCGATGCTGTAACGGGGAAGGGTTTTGGCGCACAACAATGCACGGGATCACAGAGAACTGCCATTTGTGGTCAGGGTCCTTGCTGACAGTGCCACCAGCACTAAATGACACTTCACTGCTTTTTCTTTGGAGCTGGCTCCTCAGCACTTCCTGCCACTTGCACCCAATGCAGGTGCCCGTGGGGTGACAGCAGGGGTGAGCACCGGTTGTGTCCGGGCTGCAGTGGAGGGGTGAGCCAGCTTGGCCAGGCCACCAGCGGTGCCTGGGGACAGAGCCAGCAGTGCCCCTGGCATGGAGGCTGCAGTCTTTCCTCTGCACACAGCCTTGGGCAGCACCAAAATAGCAGAGAACAGCCTGTCAGCCAGCCCGCTAAATGGCGTAAGCAGTGTTTGCTGTTTTTAGCCAAGTGGGGAATGTGTGTTGTTTCTGGGACGTGCAGTATCCAGGGCCAGCAGAGAGACAGGGAAGAGGCAGGCATCCCCGGGGACAATGACCCAGGGCAGGGCAGGGGCCAGCTCCTGGCAGAGGGTCCCAGCCCCGGGGTGGGGGGCATGGTGGCTTCAGGAAGGGAAGACCACAGGGACAACAGTTCCTATGGGCTCAGCTCCATGGTAGCACTGGGTCAGCCCCGCTGGGGAGGGACAACGGTGGGCAGGCAAGAGCTCCTTCCCCTCCCGCATGGCACGGATCCTGCCCATGGGGCCCAGCTAGTCCGGGCAGCCACCCACCCCCTCCTGAGGCAGCCATCCTGACATCCCCCTGGCCAAAACAGCTTTTCACCCCTCACATTGCACCAGGGGGGACCATGACCTGTGCTGATGGAGCACAGCTGATAATGAGCCTCCTGCTCCATTTTATTCCTGTTTATCAATGGATAAACATAACTTTCTGCTCATTTTTAATTCTTAGTGAAAGCTGACATCCACAATCCACCAAGTTGTTTTTCTGTTTTTCATGTTTGCAGGCTTGCATCAGATCCAAGAGAGAAAACCAGGTCGGGCTGAACCTGAACACTGGGTTTGGAGCTGCGTTAGGTACAGGAAGCAGGTCCCCCCTGGAGGTCTGGTGACTGCGGTGCAAAGAGGGGAAGGCATTGCAGGACCTGGGGACAGCAGCTTTCTCTTTCAGGCAGAAAGACCCCCCCAGCCCCAACCACAGCTGCTGCCTCTGAGCACTACACCTGTGGGCACTGCCATTCTGGTCCGCATGTGGTGGCAGGTTTTGCTTGTCACCAGGCAGAGCAAAGGGCATTTTAAAGGCTTTCCCATCACACTGACAGAAGTAGCTCAGTGGATTGTACAATATCTCCCTCTGCAGCAGGAACAGGAGCCAGCACCAACCTGCAAACCAAGTGTGTAAGAGACAACACGACCACACGTGAGAGCATCGGGGTTGTATCTGTATTGGCAGCCTGATAAACACCCCAGTTGTGCATTTTGGGGTTTAAGCTGAGAGCTGGCAGGGAAACCAGCCTTGTCTTGCTCACATCCCAGGCAAAGGCAGCTGAAAACCTCTCATCTCCACTGCGAAAAAACTTCCTATTTCAGTTCCAAGATCCTGTCCCTCCAGTCATTGCTCAGGAGACGAGGCTTCAACAGAAACATTGCCATGACACGCACACAAACACACACAGGGCTCTAGCAAATCACATTTACAAGGAAAGAGCAGATCCAACTAGACCTCTGTCATATTTTACTGGGGTTGCATGAGGGATTGTTTTAAGTCTCAACATTGCATGGAAAAACCATCATACCCCCCCCCAAAATTCTAATTCTTCAAATTCTGGACTAAGGGCTTGACCAAAATAAGGCAGGCAGTCAGCAGCCGTCCTGCGGCTCCTCCCTTCTGCACCCGGCTCCTCAGGACGGCAAAATTCACCCTTGCTGACTCCCAGCTCTACATATAAGAAATTTTTTATGTGCTCATTTCTACATCCTTTTAGTCCTTCCAGATAGCCAGGTCTTGACAACACCTCAGCAATTCAGGATACTGTCCTGCTGACGTTCGCTGGGATGAGTTTCCCCTCTCCCAAGGACAACAGCTCCCCATGTCCTGTTGCAACAACAGGCATCACACTATTTTTTCCTGTTCTGATTTTGCGAGCCCAGTTCTGCCAAGGTCCCGCCTAGCTAACCTTGAACTGCTGGAATGGCCAGAGAGGAAAGCCTCCGCTCTCTGAGGTTCAGCCTCTCTCTGTTTGGAAGGAGAGAAACACAGGGAAAAAATTATTTTGTTTTGATCTGAAGCCAAAATGTGTGAGAGGTTGAAAGCCATCCACAGGGCTGAAATTATTCTGATGATTTACAATAGGGCTGCCACGTGCTTGGCTGGCTTAAGACGAAACTCTTCCCCCAGCGCTGTCCTTCCCCTGGGCAGCTTTGCCCTTCTTTGGTGCGGCAGCAGCCTCCAGGCAGGAAAGGCTCTTGCCGTTAAAAGGAGAAGCTAAAAGTTCTCACACAATAATTCATTTTCCAACACGTTGAAAAAACCCCGTTGGAGTGCTTTAATGCAAGGTTGTAGACACACTTTCTCCATCGGCTGCCAACAACACTTCCCAGTTTACAGGGAGCAGCAGCTTGTGCTGCCCCAGCCCAGCCCTGGCCGAGCAGCTTGCACATGGGCTTCTCCAGGAATCCATCTCTCCTTCCTACCAGATCCCCAAACCCCTCTTTCCCCGTTAAGGCTATCTTCACAAGTTATCCCAGTGTGACCGGATTATATAACTGGTCCAAAGCTTACGTGATGGCCAGGAAAAATTAATGGGAAAATTCAACTTTTAGGTCAGCATGCGCAATAGCAAATGGAAAATGCAGTGCCTGAGCTGACGGCTTCCCGGGCCCTTAGGGATAGCGATGTAGTAGCCGGACCTCATTTCTGAAGAGACTGCAGCAAGCCAACTAGGACTCAAAGCAACTGGTAAGCAAGATTTTTTTTTTTCCTCTTACTAAGTTCAGGATTTTCTCTCTTGGGCTGGATCAGGCAGACAGACTTCTCTGTTTGCAAGAAGTTTCCTTTCTTAGAGTTATTCTCAGAATAGCCAGTGAGTATTTTAAATGGAAAATAACCAATCTCCCTTCAATTCATACTCCTGTTTTTGGAAACACTATTTAGAGATCAAAACTCTTAAATCAAAAGTAGTCAGGAATGACAGTGAAAAACCACATGTCTGTCACAGCGAGCACTGCACTGGCACCTTTCGGCTCACCTCTTTCCTCAAAGGCTCCTGGGAAGACTGGGTTTGCCCCAAATCTTCCCAAGTCATATCAGCTCCTTGCCAAAACCCTGCACCACCCAGATTTAAGGTGTGAGCCCCCTGGAGCAAGTCACTGCTGGAACACCAGCAAAACTATGCTACAAGTAATTACAAAAAGAAAAAAAGGTCAGCATGAGCCAAACTCCTGGTTAATACCCTTTGAAGAAAATACTGGAGTTGGAAAATAGATGGGTTTTTTGTTCTGTGCTTTACACAGAGCTGTGTGTTTTTAAATATATATATAGTATTTATATAATGTTATGTGAAATTTAAATTCAGAATCATGGTCTGAATCACTATGTAGCGCTTATGAATGGCATTGTTCTTATGGATGATACGCTGGTTAATGAATAAGCTTCATACAATGCATATGAGCTTTTAATATGGTAGCTGCCAAGGGAATAACTGAAAGCCACCGAGAGTACTTAGTTCATCTATTACTTGTCCGAAAGGTATAAATGACATTCAAATACAGCAGATTATGTCCTGTTACACTGCTGAGCATCAAATGGAAAGACAAAAAGAAATGGAAAAGATATAATAAAGGGATATCATACCAAAACCAGAGTTTAAACTCAGAGCTAGCAGACAGAACTTAAAACTTTCCTTTCTAAAGACACACGAGCCAGAGAATTACTTGGTTTCTCAAACAAGCAAACCACCTGTGATTGAGTCAAACTGTAGCACCAGAAGTAGTTTTCTATTTGCCTATCACAGTGCTTTTCTTATTAGGAAGAAGGCAACTATCTCGTGTAAGGCAAGGGTTGTGAAAGGCGAGCAGGGATGCTGTGGGACGGGCATGGCTTCGCACCCTTTGCAGCGAGCTGGATGGCGTCTGCCAGGAAACCTCCCTGCAGCCCTGCTCTGGGCTGCCTCGGGTTTGCCCTGCTTCTGGCCTTAGAGAGGGGGTTTATTTTGCACCAGTAGAAGACCTGGCTCTGGGCTGTCTATTGAGCAAACATCACTAACATTTTAACAAGATTTCAGCTCTAAGCAGCATTGAGAAAGCAGAATCAGCCCCAGCAACATCACCAAGATGCAGCTCAAGAAAGGAAACGTTTAGGCAGAGTTCTATCGAGTGCTCGTGTGTTTTCATGCAGTTAGATGCCCCCATGCTGATTTTGGAGGGGTGCAGCCATGGAGCTGAGCCAGAGGGGACCCCAGTGGGGGCACAGTTCAGTCCACTGGGGCATGGAAAAGCAGCCGTCTTGCAGCATGCCCTCGCTTGCCAGTCCAAGCAACTTTTAGGATTTACAGCCATCTGTTTCACTCATCCACAGTGGTCCATGGACGATCACTACCTCCCTTGTTGCAAAGGGGCGTTTCACTTCCCAAAGTGCAGAGAAGCAGGGACAGTGCCACAGGTCTCAGCTGTGCTGGCTGGATCCCATGGCACCCTCAGCCCCCGAATCACCTCCATGCCAGAGCCCCGGCCCCACCGCAGGGTGCCACGCGGCTCCTGGACTGCCAGAGCCTTGCAGCGCAGTCATGGTTTTGAGATGTCCCCGATTTTATACGTTAGGTGCTGCCCACCAAAGTCAGTAAGCAGAGCTTTGAAATGTCCTTCAAAGCCCCCCCAATATCCTGCAAAAACTGAAATCATGTTAACCTCCTTGTTATTTAGCTTCCTTGAAGCAATTATGTGAAATCTAATCAGACATTATTTAAAATATGACATTTAAATAGCTTGCCTAGGAAAAATCAACCCTGCAAAGGAATTGCTCTGAAACATTATTTTTCTTGGAAATTACAGAGCTGAGGGACTCTAATGGCCATGCTGTTATTCACTTTTTAGTGCCTATTATGCCACTTACAATCTTCATAACAGGATACCTTTATTGTTCCAGGATATAATCTCTGCCCGGGGAGCAGTATCATGCAACAATAGTAATTTTAAAATATCTGTTTCCTGACCCAAACCTGAGCACCAGAACAGAGCCCCAGGCTGGCCGTAGGGTGTCACCACCCACCTGCTTCTGCGGAGCCGCACTAATTGCTCTGGCTAGCAAAGCAACTAGATCAAAGAAAAATACAACCCTACAGTGCCTAAACACTGTGCAACTTGTCTTCCCATAATGCAAAACTACAATTTTGGGTGGAAAAAAGAAAAGCATAACTTCATAGGGTTGCTCAGAGGAGATAGGAAGCCTGGCTGTCATTTCTGTTCAGGTGAGATGGAGCCAGGTTAGCGGGCTGTACACACAGCGATAAACCACCTGCTCAGCTTAAAGGCTTTGGAGGTTTTGCGATGGGCTCTGCCAGCCCTGTGCTTTCAATCAGCTGCTCCCTCAGCTGGGCAGAAGTCAGAGAATATTGTGGGTAACTGAGCAGAGCTTTGCGAAGAAATCGGCCGCAGATACCCTGGCAGCTGTGGTGCTCAGTCCCCAGTGACACGGGCACTGTGCAAAGACCCCATGGGCACTGGGGGAGTGACTCTGGCGTTTGCTCGTCCCTGCGCTGGACATGCGCCCGGGCTGAGGGCCCTGGTGCTCCCCGGGGCCCCGTCCCACTGGGCTCTTGGAGCTCACACCAGCACCGTGCTGGATGCAAAGGGGCCCTGGGGACAAGCAGAATTGCTTTCCTTCAGACATGCCGATTCAAACTGTAGTTTTCTGTACCTCTCCAATATTCAGGGGTGGAGGTCTCCATCCCATTTTTTTTTTCCTATTAACCTTTAAAGTTAACAAAGCGATTGTCCACTTCAGGAGCCAAGGATGAGGGGCCCGGCAGGCTTTCTCCTTTGCTCGCTGCTGCTGGTGGCCCTGCGCTGCACAGAGGTGTCTGCCCAGGACAGCCAGCCAGACCCCAAAACACCGTGTGCCAACTGGATGGGAGGAGCACCCGGCTACCCCGGCCACAACGGGCTCCCCGGCCGGGATGGGAAAGACGGAAAAGACGGACTAAAAGGAGAGAAAGGAGAGGAAGGTGGGTGAGGAGCGGGGGTTTCATCAGTGCGGGAGCCCGTGGACAGCCCAGTCCCCAGGCCCAGCCCTGGCAAGCCTCGTGTCTGGCGGGTCCGTGCCTGACCTTTGTCAGATGGCTTTTGAATATCTCCAGGGATGGACATCCCACAACCCACATCACAGAGCTCGGTCTGGGCGTTATTTTTGCAATTGATGATGTTTTTTTCAGACAGGCAGCTCTCAGCAGCTCCGCACACAGCCAGTGGGGTGAGCGGGCTTTCCACACGCTGTCTCAGCTCATGGGGGGGGGGTGTCGAGGTCACCCGGCCTTTCCTCAGGGACACCCCTCACTCCACGCTGCCAAGCAGATCCTTACACCACATCCCCCTCTGCGTTTCAGGCTGGTGGGTAGCAGCTGCCAGCACAATGCCAACAACTCCCTGTCCCTGCTCTGTCCCTCAGGTGTGCAAGGACCCAAAGGTGACCAAGGTGAAATGGGAGTCCCGGGGCGGGAAGGGCCGAGAGGATTTCCCGGACACCCAGGGCAGAAGGGGGAGAAGGGCGAAGGTGCCTTTGTCTACCGCTCTGCCTTCAGCGTAGGGCTGACGGAGCGAGCCCCCCACCCCAATGTCCCCATCCGCTTCAACAAGATCTTCTACAACGAGCAGAGCCACTACGATGCCAGCACTGGCAAGTTCCTCTGCAACATCCCCGGCACATACTACTTTGCCTACCACCTGACAGTCTACCTGACGGACGTCAAGGTCAGCCTCTACAAGAAGGACAAGGTGGTGATCTTCACCTACGACCAGTTCCAGAACAACAACGTCGACCAAGCCAGTGGCTCCGTCTTGCTGCACCTCAATTCTGGGGATGAGGTCTGGCTTCAGGTGTATGGGGAGGGGGACAACAACGGCATCTATGCTGACAACATCAACGATTCCACTTTCATGGGCTTCCTCCTGTACCCAGACATGGATGTCCATTAAAGCAGGGGTGCTGCATGGGAAAGGACGAGCTGGCTTAACGCCAGACACCGTTCTGGGGCACTGGCACTATAGCTATACTGTATTTACCAGAAAAATTGCCTTTTGCAGGGGCAATGATTGCCAAGGGTGGACCCTGTCTCCTGTGAAATCAGGGAGGTTATACATGGGTGACTTCCATGGGACCAAGAGTTCACTCCTGCCTCTGCTCTTGCTCTCCATGTGGAAGCCTGGGCCCAAAATCAAACACCACTCCGGCCACATCATGAAAGAGTAACTCTCAAGATGGCCTAACTAAACTTTTTTTAAAATTGAAAAGTGATAAGAGAAAAAAATGGTTATGTTTAAATATCACATTCTAGATTTTCCTTTTTTAACCACCTAAATTCATTTAAACTAATGGTACACACTCTAGCCAGCATTTTAAAATTTGCGTAGAAGAGGGAGAAGGCTATTCATGAAAGCCATCTCTGCTCTTGTTTTCAGTGGGAACAGATGGCTCAGTTTTGTCCATCATAACTCCCCATCTTATTAGGGCCTTTGACTTCCACCCATGGTTCATTGTCTCCCTTCTTTAGCCCAGATCTTTGAATATATTCAGATGATTAACTTTCATTGATTTTAAGCCTTTGTCTTTCCATTTATGTTTATCCCCTATCGTTATCTCCAATGTAGACAGCACGCTCAGTTAGGGCAGGGATCTTCTCTTCTAGTGTATCTGAAAAGCCTTGTGGATGCTGGTGCGGCTACACAACAAAAACGGCCCATTGATCATGTGGCTTTGGGGGTCCCCAGGGGGTCACAGACGTGTTGGCTGCCCAGTTGTGATGCTCACAAATGACAGCAGCTCCTTTGCAAAGAGAAGGTCCCTCAAGGCTCCTGGGCAGAGGGGACCAGAGGGTGGAGGTGTCCCTTCCCAACTCACTGACCTGGAGCTGGGAGAGATGGCTCAGGTACTTGTTCAGCCAGGGGCCGTCAGCACAGGACACATGAGCAGCACCCTACAGTTTCCACCTGCAAGCTGGCAGGGTCCTGGTGCACCTCCCCTCTGCTAAGCTCCCAAGCGCAGTTGGAAGTTGAGAGCTAGCAACCATGTTTCTTCTTTTCCACACCATAAGCATGCCATTAGCAACGGCTGGCACATCTGCTGGGCAGAGCTTCAGGGGGTGCAACCTTCTACGCGGGGTGGGGTCCTGGGATGAACACCCCAGGGCCTGCCCCAGCTCTCGGCAAGGTTAGCTCAGTGGAGGAAGACTGTTAAAGATGAGATTAGCAGCAATCCCATCAAAATGCTCTCCAAAGAGCTTGCTTGACTTGTAGCTAAAAGAGGATTTGATGGCTTCTCAGATACGTTCAAAGAAGACTCCCATTAAGCTTCAGAACAAGCTAACACAGATCAGAGCTAATGCATTATTACAAGCAAAAAACAGCATTAAGAGCTTCAGTTGAAATTACTTCCAACAGCAGAATTTTCTACACTCCAGTGAATTACCACATCACAAATAATAACAACAATAAAAAACTCTTTCAACGAGAGTGTTCCTGCATTTCTGTATGTGTCGTTGGGAAAGGAAAATATTTTTTCCAGCAAGGTGGGGATACCCTGGGCTGGCGCACACAGGGACACGCAGCTTTTGCTTTCCCAAGAACCTCCCAACCCTCTAGCTTCATCAAGGCGTCAGCACCTCACCACCTCACACTGTATTGCCTCCTTTTTGGATAAGATGAGCTCTGGTTTCCAGACTATGTCCACAAAGCCACTGTGCTTAAATCCACCCTGACCAGCCAGCCAGAGGGGCTCTGCCGGCTCAGGAGGCTTCAAGCATACTGGATTTAGTAAGGGCTAAACTGGTGCTCAGTCTGATCATGCTGAATTCAGAGAGCTGGGAAAAATCCAGCTCCTATTGTGTGAATGGGAAGGGAACAGGGAAAATAAAATAACATTTTTTTTTAAAACACCACAAAACACACAAACTCAAAAAACTAATCCATAAACAAAAGGAGATTTAAAAATGCAGCAGTTGCTGGATCAAATGGCATAAAAGGCTTAAACTGAAAGGAGCGAGTCAGAGCTTTTGCAATATTTGTTTCAAATATTTTCAGATGACTTTTTTTAAGGCAGGGAAAATTGAAACAACCAAAGTGCTAAGAGGCATTTGAGATAAATGCTAGGAGGAAATACTCATTTAAAAGCTTGTTCCCAAGAGGCAGCCAAAACAAATTCTTCCTTTCCTTGCTGCCACACAGCACGAGTGAATAAGCTTAAAGTTTTATCCCTACACCAGGGCCCCGAGGCTCAGGCACGGCTTTTCACACTGCCACGCACACCTGATGCCGTGTGCTTTCGGCCAGGGCTGAGCCCAGGGTATCTTACCAGCCCCTGCAATGGCCCCGTCACCAGCGTGACCCACAGAGATAGGGCTTCCACCCAGGCCAGCAGCACCTCCCACCTCAAGTCACCATGGCTGTAGGGCGAGAAACGTGGCACGTATCGGAAACCAGTGCCAGGCTGGCCCTTATGGGCAAGTCTTACTGAACCCCGTGTGGTCACTAGCCCTCTGCATCATCCCATACTCAATTCACCCCATTCAGGATGCTTGCAGGTGCCATCAGACCTTGTGATGGGTGACCAGCATTCCAAGAGAGGCCCAGGGTCACCATCGACGCCTGCGCAGCCTCCTGGCTTCCGTGGCAGTGGGATGGCAGAGGGGTACACAAAGGACCAACACAAGCGCCACAGCAGAGACCCAGCCTGGAAGTCCCTCTCTCAAAGTCTGGCTCTGGTTTGGGACCTGGGTCTTCCCCTGTCCCAGCTGTCAAGTTGGGGTGCTCGAGGCTGTGCATCCAGAAAGAGAAGTGTCACCTAATATTGCAGTCTCTGCTGTATTCATATAGAGCAGAATATATGTCTTATACGTACGCACATGCACATTGACACAGACCAAGAGATAACAAAGCTCTACAAGAGTGCTGCCTATTAGTACGTAAGGGTTTTTATCTTATTTAATCATTAAACATGTCGCCTCTTTATCACCCTGTAAATGGCTTTTCCAGACTCCTTGGGAATGGCAGCTCACGCACAGGCGCCTGCCTCCTTGCATGCTGTATGGGAACATGGAAACAGGGGGTCGCAGTGCTCCAATCCCCAGGAGCTTGGAGCAGGGGTGTGGCACTGGGGGTGTCTGGGGGCTCTGGCTCCAGCCCAGGGAGCTGCAGGGCTGGCACCTCGCTGTCAGGGCAGGAGGCAGGCTACTTGCCAAGGGGCGTATTTACTTCACCAAAAATAGGTACAGAAAAGCAGGAACACGGCTCTGCTTGAAAACACCCCGGTTCCTCAGTCTGGAGGGGCTGGCACAGGGACCTCATTTCGGTTCCTCCTGCTGGTGCACATCACAGCATGTGGTCTTCAACTTGCACCAGGTCTCTCATGGAAATAGGTGAGGAAGCAGTCTCTGCCCAAGCTGCCCAGCACTCCAAACACCACCATGGCAAGTAACATGTAAAATATACGCTATGGTGAGCACAAGTACTGCTGGCGTGTCAGCAGTGAGGATGTGCAGAGTAGAGGGCAGCCTGGGCCATGCAGGATCTGCCTTTTATATCCTGAGTGTTTGCCTGGGCAGTAACCCAGGGCAGGGGAACACCAAAGCAGCTCCCGCACAAGCCTCCTCTATCAGCTCCTCTCTGCCCAAACCACAGTAGGGACTTCTGTCTCTTACAGGTCATTTTCAAACACATTTTAAGGGTTAAACCTCAAGGTTTGAATCCCAGGCTGAAATCCTTATCAAGCAGAGGTTTCTGGCTTGCCAATAGCACACCCTTTCTATGCTGTGTTTTACCAAGAAACCCTTGTAAACACAGTAAGACAAAGCACTTTGGAATTTTTGAAGAAAACCATTAAGGTTTTCTGTGTACTGGCTTTTCCCCCTTGTCACAGTAATAATGAAACGCAGCTTCACCAGGATATTCACCCTCAGGGATGTGAGTACAGAGACTGCCTTCCTCCCAGCACTTGCAACAGGGATGCTCCCCACAGGGTACCTGCATCGCCCCGTGCTTCTCCCAACCAGGCACCTCAAAACACAGCAAACAACAGACCAACTCCCAGTTAGCCCAGGCTGTGCTCGAGGCAAGCCCCTGCTGCATGGAAGTAGGGGCTACAGCTCTCCCTTTAGAGATTTGGACTGGTTCTCAAGTCTTTCACCTCAGATCTGTGTGAGAACCTTGCTCTACAGAACTCAGTCAGAGACACACATGCCCTAGCAGGCATCAACTCCCAGTTTAAGCCAGCAACCACCCAAAAAGCCACTTTACACCCCCAGGAGCCACATTCAGCACCCTCCCAACTCTCCCCTGGGACAAATGCTCCCGACAGACTCACCCCATCAGCAAAGCCAGCAGAGCAGCAGGGCAGGACTCTTCCCCCTGCA
Source organism: Syrrhaptes paradoxus (assembly GCA_013400615.1). Classification (NCBI taxonomy): domain Eukaryota; kingdom Metazoa; phylum Chordata; class Aves; order Pterocliformes; family Pteroclidae; genus Syrrhaptes; species Syrrhaptes paradoxus. Next base: position 174,634 of record VZTO01020189.1, read on the forward strand.
GCCAGGGTGAGCCCTGAAGCCATCCTTAGCACCCCTGTTATTGCCTCCTGAGCTGCCCAGCCCCTGCAGGTGTCTGCGTGAGGGATCTCAACAAGCCAAAAATGGGCTGAGGAGCTTCAGGAGCAACAGCTGAGCATGGCCAGCAACAATCCCACCAGGCTGCAAGCCTCAGGGAAGTCCTTATAGCCCAGGAACCACCCAAAACCTGGCATATCGTATTGATATCAAACCTCCCTGGCTCTGTGGTGCCAGAGGCACACAGCCAGGATGGCCACCATAGGGACTCCCAAGGGCAGGGAGCTGCATGGCACCATGCTGGCCCTGGGCTGCTTATAGGGGAGAGCTACAGATAGGGCTTGGGAGATAAGGAGAACCTGTGGGGTGAGATCAGGGGGCTTCCTAATGAATCCAGCCTTTTTCCATTACTGAGTTGCTGTGGTTTTATTCTCCCTCCACGATTCATAAGCCTGGGGAAGGGAACACCTGGCCAAAATGGGCACACATCCACAGCCTGGGCTGGCTCCCGAGGATTGCACAGTGCTTTGAATGTAATTATCTTGTAATGAAGGAGCCAAGAATGACGCTGGCATGCTGAAAGGGCATAGAATCACCTGCTCTACAAAAAATTTAAATGTTTTGGGTTTTTTTTTTAACCAATCCTGACAACAAACGCCAAGTACAAGTTAGGCCCCACTATTTACTGCCGCCCTAGCTGGGGCAGGCTTCAGAGGCTAGTTTTTCCCTAATGGCTAGTTTTTTCACCAATGTTCTGCTGCAGGCACACAAATAGGATGTCTCTGGGCACAAACATTGCCAGCAGCTCCTCTCTGATAGCAACCAATATGATGAAGACACCAAGAATGAGGTCTTATTTTCAGCTTTGTAATTAGGGCAGGTTATAAAGAGAGCACTCAGTGCCTTTGATCGTGAGAGCTGTGTTTGACTCTTCCCTCCCTGCACTGCTGCTCAGACAGACAGCAGGAAGGCAGGACCTCTCCCGAAGGCAGAAAGCAAGAACACCCCCCAGTGAAAGATTTAAGTCGCTGCACTAACACTTTGGGAGAAACAGTGTGGCTAAAGCTGGAGAGACTGTCCAGCCCCATCGATCAGGGAAACCAGCTGTGAAAGCATCTGTGGCCCTTTTAAACACAATTATAGGCTGAGCCTAATTGTGCCTCAACCCCCTGTGATCACTTGTGCCAGTAATTAATTGGAATACAAAGAGCAGCTGCACTAAACCATGAAGAGCTACAAGAAAGAGATAAATTGCTTGCAAGGTTTAGATCATATTTATTTGCAAAATATAAACTGACTAGAGGCTTTTCAGCACGGAAGAAGGCAGAGGGATTGGGATAAAGCCCCACATTTAGCTAATCAGCCCTTGTACTTCCATGCAGGAAATGCCATCAGATTTAAAGTTTTAAAGAGGAAACCATCCCCGAGCATACCCAGGCTGGGTTCAAGGCTGCCCCGTGTTTTTAGCACATTTGTACTAGGTGTAGGTACATGATGAAAAAACTCATTCTGCCATGGGATTGCAAATCAGCAAACCCCTCCTCAGCTCCTCCTTAGACTCATCACAGGAGACCAGCCCACCATCATCCCATTGGTCTTTGAGGACAGTTGTGTGACCTCCTTACATGTAGGTGCAGTTTGTTACTGTCCAGCCAATCCCAGGGGAAATAAAGGTTTATTCCCAATGAAATGGAAACATTAAAAATCAACATCTATTCCTTCCTCTGTGGTGTATCAGAGGATTCCCACCACACAGTACCTGTATACCTGCAATGCAGAAGCTGCTTCAAACTAGTAGGAGACAGAAAGACCACAGCAGCACGCTGCTCAGCAAGCTTTATTGGGAACCAGGAGTGGGGGAACCCAGAAAGCTCTCAGACAGGAAAGAGAGTCACTGCCGAATGACAGGAGTCCCTTCTGTAGGTGTCCTCACAGCGGCATCCCCAGCTGGCCCGGGCACTCAGGCTGCACTGGTGTGGGCAGCTCCTGTCCGTACCAGCTCCTTTGTCCGTTCCTTGTCGATACATAATCCCTTGCTCAGGCACCCACCTTGTACAGGACATTCTCAGCTGTATGTGTTTACTCACAACAACATACAAACCAGGGTCTTCTCCCTCATAAGTTTACATGAGTTCACACAGGTTACACAAGGTTTGTACACACATGTCACAACCCCAGACCAGGTGCTGTGAGCACAGCTACAGTTAGAGCTGACTGGAAACTTGCTACATGCAAACTGACTTCTCCATAAATAAGGAAAAAAGTATTCACCAAAAAGGCCCTATCTGCCAATTTTAAAGGCTTTAGAAGGCTCTGTTCCTCCCTCCTTCTGCTCCAAACTCCCCATAGTAGCTTGAGAAAAAGGTTATGGTTTGGATTAGGATTCTGACCCTGCTGCTTGGCAGAGACCAACTGGAGCAAACAAAAGGCAAACTGAAAAAAATATTCTGGAAGTAAAAACATGGAAGCAAATCCTTGTCCTTAAAGCCATCCCTGCTGCCTAGAACCGACTTGCATTGTACTAGTGCTTTTCCAAGAGCTGTGATGTGACACTCATGTTCCAGCCCCATCACCGAGGGGACTTGCAGAGAACAGGGCTGCGCTGTCATCTCCCCGGCACGTTTCCATGGGCTGAACAACTGCACATTGAGAGCAGAAAGACGCCTGCCAGCTTCCCAACACCCTGGGGAAGCAGGAAGAACTGGATTTATTCATCTAAATCAATTCCTTCTTTATTAAGAAAAATGCTTTCCACTTCAATTATTGAAGTAAAGCATTGAAAGAAAAAAACTTTCATTTGAGTTCTCTGGAAGTTAACTAAGAAAAAACAAAAAAACCCCAAACAACCCAGGAAAACCCACTACCACCACACTAGGTCTAGCTCAGACCTGTTCTTGCTCACATGAAGAGCAGTGGATTCTGTTGCTAACCTGATAGGCAGCTCAGAAAAGGCACTGCAGAAATACTGTGCACAGAACACAGGCAGCTTCCTTTCGCCTGGTAACTTTCTCTCCCTCACAATGACTTGATTATCTTCAGCTCAAAATAGGTCACACATTCTTAGTTCCCAAGAACATGCTGTGACAGCTAGCGGCTTCCTGCTAACCGAGAATTGGCCTTGTGAGAGCATCGGAGGGAACAGGCTGACCTTTAACTGTTCTGAAGCCATTCCTTTTCATCTGTGCTGCACAACGGGCTGCACCCCTCCTACAGCGTCCTAGCACTTGGGACCTCGTCCTGCCAAGACTGGGCGGAAGGTCAGCTTTATACTCTGCCAGCTGTCCCACTTCAGTCAGTGGGACAATTCATGCTAACCCTAGTACTTCCATCAGTCCCTTCAGACTACAGCCTTCATTTGGAGGTTATGTATGAGCAGTACTCAGCAGCTTATAAAGTAATATATATTAGCCAAAAGATGTGGGAAATGCTGCCGAACAGGCTTTTTTTCACTCAGGAACACCTATTACGAGTGATTTCAATCTCCACAAAAGGTACAGGAATTAGAGCTCAGTAAATGAAATGGCCAAGGCAGACAAATGCCCTTTAAATCAATTTTTTTATTAGAGATTTCGACATCTTGTGATTATTTCCTAACAGGCTGATTGCCTGCAGACTAACTAGACTGAAAAGCTTGACAAATAATAACACAGAAACAACTTAAAGCTGAAGGGCATTTTGCTCTTCAGATTAGCCTTTCCATTACGGTTCCTGTACTGTGATACTGACTTCTACACACCGCATAGAGTTCTTCCCTTACAGACAGGCATACCATACTTCCCAGGTGCCAGCAGTACTATTTATGCTGGGTTTTTTTAACAGGAAACACAGATTTTGGAAAGCTCCACAAAGAGGAGTTAGCCATACCTACCTTGAACCCGCAGCTATAGCCTACCCAGGATGAAAACTCTAAGTTCTAGGCTGTGCTGGACCCATGAGCACTAGTTGGCCTCCACCCAATTTCACGAAGATAGGTTCCATGTTTTGATCTAGGAAGATGACATTACAACACTAATACTCACCATTAGCGCCTTCAAAATAATGCTTCACTGAGGTTTTGAACTTCTCTAAAAAGAAGGTGGAAGGCACCAGAACCCCATTCATACTGAGATGGATTTGTATCACAGAATATACTCCTGCTGCTGTGATCAAACTTAAGGCAGGCAAACGAAAACCAAAGGACAAATCTGTATAAAACAAAGACAAGGTAGTATTCCAAAACTGAGGTGACCATCTTGAGGAATCTGGCCATCAGCAAAAGAAAGTAGCTAAAAGAGCAGAAGCAGCAAGGGTTGCTCTTTGAATTCATTTCATATTTTGCACCTGCCCAGAATGCAGCCTCCATTTACTGACAGCAGCTCATTTCTCAAAATCTAGCTTTGAGAAAGCACAGCACCAAAGCTCGAAACAGTCCAGAGGCAGTTGCTACCACTCAGTCAAAATGTTTACATTGGTTTCAATGACGGAAGCCTGAAACCCCTGCCTCTTTAAGAAAAGCAAGCACTAAAAGGAAAAAAGAGACTGCCTCCGCAAGACTGCTCCTTCAGGGAGACACTGTAATGTCAGGCACTAAGCAGAGTAAATGTCAGAATGCTGAGTTACCGTACACCGCATGAGGAAACAGATGATGTCAAGGAATCCACAGGAACACAATAAAATGACACCTAAGTCCTACTGGCTTACATTTTTAAGCTCAGGTGCCAGCATACTTACTATCACATTTAAGATTTCCTTTTTCATGGCAAACCCAAGAAAAAAATCACATGAAAGAAGTATGAGAGGAAAGGGCTTCGCTCCAGGTGAAATTTAAGTAGTGTAAAGCCTTTAAAGAAAGATCAGTCAGTATTATTTTTGTGATCAATTTATGGAATACAGACTGCACTTAAGATTAGACACAATTAAACTTTTGACTCTGAAATAACATGCTTTAAAATTCACCTGTTCCTTTCATTCCGAGATTCACTTTGGTCACTGAAGGGTGCAAAAACCAAACATTTATAAAAATGTTCTGAAAATGTGTCTAAATCTGAATTAATATTTAATAGACTGATTCATAGACACTGTACATGTAAGTATGAATAATTAAATTTCCTGCTGCAGGAGAAAAGAATCCTAAAATGACTTTCTTTCTATAGAGTACAGTTTCAAGAATTAAATTAGATTTTTAAATACAAACATTGCCAGGGCCGGAACATTTCTCTGCTTAAAATATCAAGATAAAATTACTACTTTTTATTCCTGTGCTTCCTAGATTAAAAGTTAAGTACTGATGGTAGCTGAGTATCTTGAAACAACGCACACTCTTCTTGGTGCAACTGGCAAATGAGTCATGCTATTCAGAAAGAGCCACCATCTTAGCCCTAGATAATCCTATATTGTGGGACAAACAAAACTTTTCTAGGCAGAAATATGCCCTGCCGTGTATCTTTATATAACATCCAAAAGTAACAGTGATTTAATAACAAAATCATTCTCCAAGGGAGCCCAGAACACAGCAATACCTACTTTCAAAGTATAACCCAGAGAGAGGTGGGTTTTTTTAGTATTTTATTGAATGAGCACATCAGAAAGTAAAACTTTATGAAAAATCTACACACGGCTTCCTAGAAATAACAGTCCACAATTCCCTCCTTGGTTGTCTTTAACCATCTGGTTTTCATATTCCCCAAGCAGTTTACACAGCTTTCCCCCCGCCCCGTGATTTTCCTGGTTTGATTATTTTAATAAATAATGGCACCACAGGCGATCCTAGAGAAAAATCCACATCTCAGCACTGCACAGGTGGACAACTAAGTTCACTGGATGTCATCATCATCAAAGAGATCTTCAAAATCTAGTCAGAAAAACAAGATAAGGTAAAATTAACCTTAAAAGTTTCAACTGTTACATATGCACATACTCCACAAGTAGAGATTTTCATTATTTAAAGATAGAAATAAAACTTAATTGAAGGAATGAGAGTTACTGTACCATCAGTTACTAGAAATGTAACATCAGGGTGGGAAGAAACAGCAAAGAAATAAAGGAAGACCCAAGTATATGTTCTCTAGCATAGACAAACTAAACTGCTTCACTTGTACAATACAAACTTTGCAATTAAATTCATAAAAGCCAAGTAAAGCTTCGAAGGAAGGGCTTTTATAAATGCATTAAGTCACTATCACATTGATCAACCACAATTCCCAGACCCCAGAACTAACCAAGTACTAGCCCTATGCATGCAGCAAGTCTTGGATGTAGACACTCCTGCAGAACTCCAGCTTTAGGTCACACTATCCAGGCACACGCTTATGAATTTTGCAGATTGACACTCGCATTTGTGATGTGCTGTTAAATATCCCTTCCTTAAAAAAGTTTCATTGTTGTGAAGGTGCTAATAAGGTTTCTCTCTCAGAAAACTTGTCTTAGACTACTGAAATGTGGCCAGCTAATCACAGGTGTTCTAGTCATCTTTGGGAAGTATTGTTAACTACTTGGCTTTGTATCTTCAGCATAAACTAACATAACTGAAACCATGTCTTTAAGCTTACACAAGGCATGTACAAGTACCATAAAATAAACTGAGGGTTAATCCTCATTTAGAAGAGTCCTAAACTATCAATGGAATATAATACCACAACCTGAGGACAGAACTATGGAAATAGTTACTCCTGAATACACTGGCTCCAGCAAAGAGCTAGGTCCCTCACAACTATGGAGAGTATATTAAAGCTGAACTTCCCTTTTCTCCTGCATTCTAACTCCTGAGCAACATGAGAAACCTACTTTATTTCAGAATTAATACCAGTTTGATTTAATAACATATCTAAAAATCATTGATGAAATGTCTAAATATACTTCTTAAGAAGCATAAAAAACGCCTCAACTAATAACCAAAGCTAAGCTGTTGTATATTCTACCCCTAAGTGGCCAGATACATAGCTGTTCTCAAAGAGGCTGTATATATTTATATGCATGCAGTTGGCTTTTAATACAGAAAGCATACAAAACCCAAAGTTTAAATTTGCTTTGGATACATACGCATGCATACCTTGAGAGATTAAAGAGTAATCTATAAAGTAGTAACACCCATAGATAATTTGTAAAGTTCTGTCCACATTTTTATATGTATTTGCACTGTTTAATACAAGCTATTTATTATGAACACAGATCAAGGAATTTTTCCTTGTGGTTAACACACTAAATTAGCTGAAACCTCCAGAAGAGGAGAAATGCGCATTGCACCACTCCCAGCTGCATCACTGAACACTGAAGCACTCCTACAACACACACTAGAAGCATGGTTAGTGAGAACTTCAGCGACTACCAGGCCCACAAGATGAAAGAGAACCAACGCGAGGTTTGTTCTGACAGCCTTCAGTTTCTGCAGCTGACACCTGGCAGGCGCGGAACGTCACCATCCCCGCCGGGCGGCTGGGCACCGCCGTGACCCCCTATCCCCCACCCCCGCAGCGGGTGGCCCTTACCGTTAAAGAAGTCGGCGTGCACGGCTTTCTCGTTGGCGGCCAGGTCCATCAGCAGCCCCGTGCTTCCCCCTGCCTGGGAAAGCAAGCGCTCAGCGGCCCCGGGCCGCGGCCGGGCAGCACGGCCCCGCCACGCCCAGGAGCCCCGCCGCCTCCAGCCCCGCAGGCGGCTCCCCTAACACCCCCCGCCTCGCCTCACCTCATCGAGATCCACGTAAGGGCCGGCTCCCTCCGGGAACATCTCGTCCACCGCCGGCTTCATGGCAACAACCCCGCTCGTCCCCTCAGCGCCGCCGCTTCCGGCCGCGTGGCGCGCACTTCCGCTATACGGCAGGACGGCGCTCTGCGCGGGTGGAGGCATCGCCTCTCTGTGGTCACTGTGGGGGCGGGGCCGTGAGGAGAGCGGCGTGGAGGCCGCCCGGGGGGTGCTGCGGGGGGTCCGTCACACCGCGAGGGGACTGTGCCGGGGGGACTCCAGCCAGCACAGCGGCTGCGCTGTAGGTAACTGCCGCATACACAGAGGGGGTCTCGGGGCAAGGCTGGGGGTGATGGGCGTAAAAAACCTCCCGGAACCCAGCCACAGGAGCGAGGAGTTTATTGATCGCGTGCGACAGCATAAATGGCAAAACAGAAAAGAGGAGTTTGAAGCAGGCGAGGCTGTGCAGGGCTGCCGTGAGCGTGAGCCGGCGGCTGGGGTGCCCTCGCTGGCAGCCGTGTGCTCGGTGAAACACCCTGGCGCGGGCAAAGCGAGGGAAGGCATCAGTGCTCCTGGGGGGACACGGGGTAGCCCAGGTGACGCCCGACGGGGAGCTGGGCGAAGAAGGCCCTGGCCATCTCTTCAATCCTGTCGTAAGCTCCCAGGGCCCGGAAATACTCCACGTAGGACCAGAAATCGTTGGCTGAGAAGGGCCAGTATGGCAAGGCTGCAGGCTCCTGGTAGAGATCTAAGAAAAAAAAATGCAGATTACTGTAATAGGAACAATTTTTCTTGAAAGCTGGGGTTGGGAGCCAACATGGTTTGGGGCCCTGTGTCCCCATGGGGGTTCGTGGGCTCCTCTGGCAGGAGAGAGGCAGGCAGGGCCTCGCGGATACACAGAAGGTGGCTCTTCCCCTGATGGAGCCAGTGTCCTCTGCTCCAGCGCCAGGAACCATGGATTGGGACACGATGGAGAGCAGGAGATGGAATGGGACACGATGGAGAGCAGGAATGAAAGGATACCATCAACATTTGGGACAATTCAAGAATTCCCTGGGCTGCTTGAATTTCTGGAAGGCAGCTGGGTATTTAAAAGCAATTACAACTTAAAGCCGTATTTCCCCATTCCTCCTTCATGCCATTTCCTCTGCCCAATATAAAAACATAAGGAATAAGGCACCATCATCAACGCAGCTGCCTGCTCTGCCAGGGCAAAGAGCCAGGCAGTTGTTCCCCTGCCAACTCAGCACAAAGGTAGCCCAGCCGAGTACAGCAGAAGCCAGGGCTGCAGCATCCACCGTGGGCTCCCAGGGACCGGGTCTGCGCTGCCCCAGCATTGCCTGTGACCACAGTCGTGCCTCTTTGCAGCAGGCCTTAGGAAACAGGCTAAGGGATGGAGAGGAAGGGCATTGCTACCTGCAAGACAACTGCTGCTGCATTTTTGCCTGCTCTAGGAATAGCTGAGAAAACATGAGATACTCATTGAAACAAGAAAAAAAAATCAATTCCAAAAATGCAGGAGCTGGTCACCCTTGGACCCAAATCTGGGCAAACACAGGAGCATATATAAAATGTAAACAGTTGCTGAGACCACATAAGTAGAAGTGTCTTTCTATGCAGCAAAGCTAAATCCAGTATTTTGAGATGACTTAAAGCCCATTTAAATAAATGGGAGCCATTCCACTCACCAGGTTCAGCTTGGGACTGGGGTCTTTAATGGGAATTAAGAGCTTGCAACAATCCTATTGTCAGACCTTAATTTTATGGAGTAAAATGTGCAGTGCGCAGGCACAGATGGCATATAACAAATAAAATGAACCAGCCAAACGCTGTCTGCAGAGGAGCATTCGCTGTTTATACCGGCTGACCTTAGATTCACTTTGCAGTCTGCTGCTTGGCCCAGTGTGAAAGAAAACCATAATCGTTGGTAGCGAGAGCAAAAGGATACTGCCTGAAGATTTTATTTTTAGAATTACACACACCCTCTTGTCTAAGAGGTTGTCACAGAAATATTTGCTGTGCACAAATATAATAGTGCCCTTACACTTGTGAAAACACTGATGATGCATTCAAAAGATTTTAGAGCCCTAAGGAAATTTAGTGGAGCATAGGGAAAAATGTTTTGAATTGCAAGCAATCGTCTTAGCCCTTATTCTATATATGTATTTCTACTTTCCACGTCTGTTGTACTACTCTCCCTGCGTATTTGTGCCTGTGCAGTCGGGATGCTGCTGGCTGTCCTGCTGTTTATACTAACCAAGATGTACACCAGCAATAGCAGTACCTCGTTACTGTGGATACTTCTGTGCAACTTCATTTTCAGGAAGAATTTTGTCCGAAAACATTAAAGAGGTTAACTAATATAATCATCAGTAAGCCAGTATAAACATCATTAGGATGCTGAAGGTTTTTTTAATCAAAGGCAAACACTGATCCAATGGGCTAATCACACAAAGCGACGTGAACCACAGGGTAGCTGTGCTGAGGGATTTGTTCCAACGTTTCTTTAATTGGATTTGTGGCAATTTGTACATTTTAGGCTTTTTGCAATGGAAGTCAGTATTTTTTTGCTAATAACTAGACACACATATAGTATTACTGTTCAGGAGAGACAAAATTCTCAGATCTCTAGTATGTTTACAAGTCTGGTGCTTTCCAGCTATGATTGTATGCAACAGAATTAGTGACTTGACTATAACCCCTTTTCATTTAAAGATTGCAAGTATATTAGCTCTATTATTAGACATTAGCATGTCAGCTTTTAATAAATTCTAAAGAAATTTCTAAAAATTCACTCTTCTTTCTCCACCAGATGAAATCCCTTCCACAGCCCCCTGAGGTTAGTAAGCATTCCTGCCAAAATCGCTGCTGGGGATCAGCTCTGGGAGTTACAAATGACTCTTCTAATTGTTAATGATAAAAAGGAAAGAAAAAGGCATTACAAATTACCATCTCCATCCTGGATTGATCGGGCATCTGTAAATAAAGAGGAAACTCATCAGCACCAGCTCCTGCACAGAAGGACTTTCTGTTAATAAAAGGTTTGTGCTGTACCCAGAAGCTGAGAAGTTCTTTCATGCACATGAAACCTCTGTGTAGCCAAATGTTTTATGTTTCTTGAACAGCTGAATTAGGAATTCCCCGTTTGTAGTCACTCACTGCTACAGACCAAATACTCTTAACTAACAGCCAGAGCAGTTGTGATTAATACACAAGCGATATCGGATACTAAACAGAAGATACTGTATTAGTACAAAATATTTCTGTCTGATTGAAAAAATAAACGAGAATAAATTCAGCAGTAGTTTTACCTGTTAGGATGTTCATCAGCATACAGAAGAAAAGTAAGCCAATAAATGTCATCTTTTCTCCAAGATACTGCTCAGGTTTCTGAAAAATAACCTGTACATCTGGGGATTACTGCAATGGAATAATAATTATGCAAAGTCTATTATTTCTTCTTTTATTAGGCAAACATGTTCCAAAACAGATTCTGATTATTAATTTAGGCATAACAAGACCCAGTTACATTTCCTTACAGTTTCTGAACAACAACACAGAAGATTAAAAGAACGACAGTCCTGAAGTTTGTACTGATATTTTCTTTTTTAGGTGGCATAAATCCAAAAGGTGCCTCTGAACTGACATGAAATTAGGCGTCTTTGGAAATGTTTCATTTTCAGGTTAATTTAATTTCACTTTAGAAATTACCTCTCTCTCTCTCCCCTTTTCTTCTTCCAGTAGTAAAGGTCTGTAGCTCCGAGTCAGTTACAAAATTCTGAAAGGATTGCTATTGGTGTGAAATAGCAGCGCTGTTTGAGGAAGGGGGGGTGAAAAGCAGAGAAACGTCACCAAGTTACAACACCAATCTGATTCTGTCACCTTCAGGTAGCGGTATTTTAACTGCTCGCATTTGGATTATATTTGAGTACTGTCCATGCAAGAGACAATGGACAGTTTCTGAGAGGAAGCCAGAATCAACTTTGGCAATAACACTTTTGTATTTTGAAGACAGAGGGAGAAAACCCAGAAGCAAATTCAGTGATTATTACCTTTGCTGCCCTCCTGATTTTCTTTTTTTCTTTCTCTTTGGAAAAATAGATTTTTAGAGAAGTTATCTGAGCAAATTGCTAAAAGGATAGTGAGTTCCCTCTCCAGCTGAGTCACAAAAACCAGAAACACTTGACACTGATTTATGTTCTTACTTGGGATCCTTAAAATCTAGATCTTAAAGTGTGCATAGACACCAAGTGCCCACTGAAACCAATTGGCTTACATTAGGCAAAAAAGGAGGTCCCCAATGATCTCAGCCATGGTGATGGTGTGGGTGCTGCAGCCTTCAGAGAGGGTCAATAGGGTGCACTGAAATGCATTTTCATGTTACGCTGATTTCCTGGAGCGATTCCCCTCCCAATGCCCAGCAGGTGCTTTGGGCTCCACCCTGTGCAGGTGGTTGCAGGATGGATCCAGTACTTTGAAATGCCTGGAGGGGAGAAGCAGTTTGGAGAACATTCNGAATGATCTGATGACACAATTGCTGATCTGCTCTCTCTTGGCTGGGAGTCTTCAGTTGCCTTTATGGTCTACAGAATCATTTATCTATCTTGATTCTAAACACCTGCATTTCCCAACTGTGAGTGGGGGTCCTGATGTTGGTGCCTTTGCTTGACCACATCCGCTTGTCTGCCACAGGAGTGTCAGTCACAGTGTGTATCTGCGTACTCACGCAAAGTCCTGGAGCAGAGAGACCAGAGCGAGTGGCCTTGCAGGAGGCCCCAGCTTTGCTGGAGTTCTTTCCTATCTACATGCAGAGTTAAATAGTCCTGCCAAGAATTAATTAAAGATGTTCTGAGCAAGGGAAAAAAAGAGCGCTTTGTAGCACATCAAGCTGTGCCAACTCCTGTGGAGGCTGAAAAGAAAAATATTATGAAAGCAGAACCTATTCCATCTTTAAAAGGCTTTAATCCTCCTGTTTAATATTTCCCAGGCCTGCAGGAGGGGTCACGTAGTGCCAGCACCCCTGCCCCGCTCACCTGGGTGGCAGCAGCTGCAGTGGGAGAAGACACTGTCCTTGCTCGGCGGAGCCTTGGGTGCAACCACATACATGGGTCCACCCTCCTGCACTGCCTGAGGAGCCAAACAGCGCTTTCCCTGTTCAAATAAACGATGAGAAGCACTGACATATGCTAATACACACACAAAACTGTCATTAGTTGTAATTAAATAATTAGCATAAAGCTACTCCTGTGCACATCCATCAGTACCTCTTTGTTTTGGCAGGTGGTAAGGGAGGTGAGGTAACGTGTTTCGGATGACAGCAAAGGAAAATAACAGTGTTCCTGACACAGCCACATCCAGCTGCTCTCCCCTGGAGGAATTAATGCAGCTGTAGGAGGATGACAGTCACAGAGATTATCAGGTTCAGGGTCACTCAGGTCACAGTGTGGTCTGCTACGATGCCAGATGATCTTGGGAGGATTCACGTACCTGTTGAGGCTCACGCTGACATACACCTTTACACCTGCCTCCTTTACAGTTTCTTATTCTGTCTTTTGAGGCTTGCAGTTGCTCACTTCCAGAGCTAGAAGGATCACAGGTCTGACAGTGTGGCAGGCTTCCAACAATTATAGGCTTTCAGTTTAACCCATATCAAAGTTTTCCATTCACTAAAGCACAGACTGGAGATGGAAATAAATTCTCAGGGTTTCCATCCTAAAATAGAGGCCTACAAAATTATAAAAAGAGGATGACAATTAGCATTTAAAATGGATGTATCAGGGGATACAGCCAAGAGATCCTGTTGTTTTAAATGTTAATCCCTTTTCTACCAAGGCTTCTGTTGCTGTACATGACTGCTTCCCCTCACTGGGTCTGTCTGTTTCAAACACAGCATTGGACAAGAGAAGAACTGATGAGCTGGGTCTGGCATCGTAATTCAGCAGCTGTTAAACGGGAGAGCCATCCTCCAGTTGGTCAAAGGACTGTGTGTGGTGGGTTCGGTGCACCAAGCAGCACCACACCTCTGGGGCCAACTAGAAAGCACGCTGCACATGGACCTGCAGCATTTGTAATAGGCTGCAAGCATGTGCACTCCATCTCCTTTCTTTTTGCTCCAGGACCCCTTTCCTTTTTTCAGACTCCACACACAAGGCACTGGATGCCCAGCACAAGTGCTGGTAGTAACCAGTTAGCAGAGCCCTCCATTAATAGCTGCTGCCCTGCAGGCTTCTTCACTGCTGAGCAGTAACTGGAGGTGCCATGGTGCCCACAGATGCAAATTTGGCTCAGCAGCAACCACGTTTCAGTAGATACTGTAGCACTTGACAAGGCAGCTGCTGGAAGAGTCCAATGTTTTAATTTCTACTCATATTGGAAAGAAATTCACAGTGTTACTCTTTTTTTTTCAGGAAGGCTCATTAATTCAGAACACTGTTATGTTTGCTGGCAGCAAATTCTTCAGGTATCTTAATCTATAGTCTGCAAGTTTTTTTAGATAAAACCACTGACTCATAAAAGCTTTGCTACATTATAGAAGAGGCTGATGGTAATGAGCTTATCCCACCCACCCATCCCAGGAGGATCCAATCGATACATACTTCTTGTAGATGGCTCTCAAAGTCAGAAAATACCACAAAGATCTGTCAGCCCTGTCAGAGACAGAAATCAATCGCAGCATTGAGGATGTTCCCTTGGGAACAGGGGAATGCCGTTTGTGCAGCAGAGTTGCACACCGTGATGGGGAGCAGTCCCGGTGCTGCCAGCCCTGTGGACCTGTCTTTGGGGGTCCCATTGCTGATGGGCTGTTTTACCCAGAGCCAGCCCACATGGAGCAATTCAGCTTTTCTTGTTGATTAACTAGAAACAAATGTAAAGGAATATGAAAAAGCAAGTTTATGGATGCCTCTGTCTTCTTGATAGCTATATTAGACTGGTATTACACATACAGAAATTTCTGTAACCCTCTAGGCACTGAAAAAACATTTTTTAAAGAACAGAGTATTTCCTATTCAATCATTAAGCAAAAGCACATGCATGCAGAGCACTGTAAGGTCTTATTTAAAAGCTAAATGGCATGCACAGGTGCATCTGAAGCGTTTTGCCCTTGGGTTAAGCAGACAGAATATTCTCTGTATGGCTGCAACACTTCTGCACATCAGAAACAACCAACAGCAGTGGTATAGAGACCAGGGAGACACTGATGCTTGATTATTTCCTGCAGCAATTTGGTCCAAATAGTACAGGTCAAAAGCAGATTCATGTGACTAGAATGTGCTTTGCTCAGATAGGTGTGAATCGCCCTAGATCTTTCAGGCATTCACAGCTTCATTTTCTTTCCTTTGAACTCTGTTTCACTTTCTGTGAACACCAAAGCTCCAAAATTTTCTGTTGATGCTGGGTTACTCAGGGTAGTAAAGCCCAGGGCAGACAAGGAAGAATTTGAGGGCCTCACAGTACCAAGCAGCTGAATAACCAGATGGCCAATAAAAGTAAATGTAAAATGAGGTACCAGGGTAAATATCTAACAGGCCCATGGAGTCTGATCATTCCCACTCAAAAACTGGATTTGGGGCTACAATAGATAGGCAAATCAAATAGGAAGAGGAAAAAAAACACAAGGGATTGCTATGCCATTGTGCCACAGTTGCTCCCGTTTTGGATACTGCATGGTTTCACCAGCACAGGAGGACATGAAAGAACAAGTAAAGATACAGAGAAGGGCGTGAGGGAAGTTCACAGTCAACTTCTACACCATGCCTTGTTCTCCTCATGCAGCCTCTGCTGCTGGGCCAGATGAGCTCCCAAGCTGCCTTACAACTGCTGGTTGTTCCTACAGTCCATTTTGCTGAAATACCGCATATTTACAGTTCTTGTGAACACACATTTTTCCTGCCAGCAGGTGGCTTGATCAGCCTGATGACAGTAGCCCTGAAGGCAACTGAAGATAGACACAGCAGATGGATTTGAATAGTTACAAAACAATTAACGGAATGACCATAGTGCAATTAGAGATAGCCAAGTTAAAATGAACCACTTCCATATACACTAGAGCTAACTGTCAAGGTGAAAGTCAGGTTTAAAAACCGTAGGATTAAGGAGTTGCTCTCACACCTGAGAGCAAACAAATTATCTGTCCACATTTATTTCTGTTTATCATTAACCTCTGTCTGAAGAAAGGTTATATTTGTGGATGCTGATGAGTTTCCCAGTGTTCACAGCGAGCAGGCAGCGCTGTGTGCAGCAGCGGGTAGTGAAACCAAAGCAGGGGAGCAGTTCCACTGGCAGCAGGACTAGTCCAGCTTGGTGCCTGATGAGATGCTCCTGCCAGGTATCCCCATGCCTCTCCCCAGGAACACCCTGGTTGGTATCCTCAGGTCCTGCAAGGTTCTCTCAGCTCTCCCACACTGTCCCTTTCCCTCCCAGAGCAGCACTGCCAGCTCCAAGCACCAGGTTTGGCTTTTTCCAGGGTCCCTGGTAGGCTTCTTGCATGGTGCTGGAGTGTGGCCCACCCGTTCACCAGACAAGCAGCTGCTCTTGGGCCAGCAAAGAGCAGCTACAGGCTGACTTCTCCCCTCCCATCACCACTGACACCAGTAAATTTTCTACCCTGGCCATCTGCAAATTTTCACATGAATTACAGTAACCTCACATCGAGGCTGCCAAAGTGGGTTAGAATTTGCTAGTGGTTTCAAACTATTGTTGCTATAGGCAAAATGGAATATTAGATACAACAAGTCTGCTTGGTTGTCAGTGTCTGGTTTCCTCAGGAGACAAGGCTGGCCATGCCTGTTAGCAGCGCAGGAGGTACACTGCAGTGAGGAGTGTTCACATCCCGGCAGTTCTGCTGCAGGGAGGATGGGAGGCAGCAGCACCTGCATTCTGGTGGCAGAGCATCCAGGACTTGTCCTCTCCCTTCCTGTACCTGCATTAGGCCTAAACTTGTTTCCAAGACATCTTTTTTGACAAATTGGTCTGTTTTTTGCTTTAGCCATACTCCAGCATAGCCACAGATTGACTGCAAACTCAGCAGGGAGTCTAACAAACTGATCACTGAGCCCTTTCACAGCTCTCAAGAGAGGATATGTTTTTCCCATTGTCATTATGGTTAGATGCATCATAGCAATAACCACCACCACTTTGAAATATATTCACAATAAATTGCTTTTCAGATTGATTGAATGCCCCAGGTACACTTAAGCTATTAAGCCATCAGCAGCTGTTTATTGTTTTCATTTCACAGAGATGTTTCTTTAAATAAAAGTTCATTAAATATTTTGTTGCCAAACAATGTTAAGATTTTAGTAGGATGAACAGAAGCTTCTTTATACCCCAGGTCTTCCCTTTGATTCATGCTCCAAGGCTATTTCAGTATCACCAGTTATAAATGCCCACAGGCATCTCTGTCCTCTGCACAATAAAATTGATTAAACCAGATTGATGAAGAGATAGGCTTGATTACAAAAAATCCATCAAGGAAAGCTGAGCAAGTTGCCAGTATATTTGCTGGCACAATCAATGCAAGTGCATTAGTGGCTGTGTCACTGTAGCAGTTGCCAGACCAGAAGCCACATGTGAAGGGAGCAAGTGCTGGCAGTGACCTGGCTACCCAGGAGCAAGGCATTAACCCAGGGAGACCACCCAGCTATCATGAGATTGTTTCAGGTGCAAATGTAGATGTCTATATTTGAAAGAGACTTCTACCAAGGAGGCCGCTTCTATTAAATTCAATATATTGATCGGGATGCTATGACTGAAGAGCACAGTCACCCTGTGCGCTCACTGCTGGAGATGCTACTTAGTGCTACAAGCAACACCCACATCCTACCTCCCCTCAGCCTCCCAGCATTTGGTGAAACAAGGTCAATTTGCAAAGTTTTAACAAGTGCATTAATGCACAGGGGGAAAGACGTGCCAGCATAGGAAGCTGTTGCAGTAGGGAAGACAGTGCCCCTCATGCTGCTCCAGGACAAGGCTCAGACAGCAGTGTTCTGTGTTATTCTTGGTCCTTGAAGAGAGGGAAAGAAATCTTCAGGGCCTTGGTCTCTGCTGAGCATTGATGAGCACATCTGTAAGGCACAGAGGAAGAGTCACATCTGCAGGCAGGAATGTCACCACAGAGCTGTGGCCATCGTGGCTCTTTACACACCCATGACTTACCACAGATGGTCTGTGCCAGTCCCCTGGAAAGGCTGGCATGTGGCTTAGCATTCCCATCTGAGAAGCAGGGAGGATTTGGGAACACTTGTCTCCTGTGTCCCACACTCCCTCAAGGGTAGCAAAGCAGCCAAGGAACATAGTGTGCCTGTCAGGAAAGAATAATTTTGTTTCTCCATCTTACAAAGGTTTGTTGTTTTAAAGACTGAAAGGGTGAGGAATGTTAGCCACCATCCCAACAAGGAACAGCAGTTACCTTCTGCCCCAGTTTTTCTGGGTAATGGAGATCAGCATTAACAGTGTGGTTGGAGGGGAAGAACAAACCCTGCGCAGCTCTAGGAGATTATACGTTGTAGTGACTTAGGAGCTACTGCTGTATACATTGGAGGCAGAGCTCAGCCTTATAGTTAGACCATTTTAAAGCATTATCCATTCTGATCAGGCATTTAGCCTCCTAAGTTAGTAGTTTTACCAAGTTGTACAAATCACTTTGCAGAGATAAGTTAGAGGTTTATGGTTCTAGTTTGGACTGATGTACTAAACTCTGAGGTTGAACAAGACTGAACCTAGTACAAAAGGCAACCAAATAAAATAAGTTAATCTTTAAAACAGCTTAGTTGGCCTTGACACACTGAAATTCATTGATACTTACAGTTAAACAGAGGGAAAGCAGTTCTTGCCTGCAGCATTTATTGCCATGTAACTCATCATTTGATGGTCATGCCCTGCAGCCCATGTTTGACACATTACTTTGCAGTCAGTTTGTGTCTGAACTTGACTGACAGCCCGGATGATTACATGACTCAATGTTCAGTTTAATGCCCCCGTTTGTCAGTGCTGACCAAAGTTAAGCCATATGTGTCTGCTTTCCCAGAGCTCTACTACAGATGTTCATTTCATACATGTGGAGCAGGACAGTCTGCATGAAGTAAGGGGAGTTGCAATTGCTGGCAATGTGTTTTCTTCCAGGGACTTTTCAGTTCCATGTGAGACTCCTTGGCAGGACCCAGCCCAGCTTGGGGCTGCTGCCGTGGGGCTCTGGCTCCCACTGCTGCCCATGACCCAGGGATCCCAGCTCTGAGGCATAGCCAGCTCAGAAACACAGGATCTGCTCACAATTCCAGGTATGCAGACTCTTCTTGGATGTGGCATTTAATTTGATGTGGCACACTTAATTTGAGTAGAGTCAGGGCACAACTTCAGGACATCAACAACAAGCAGAACCAAAACCCTAGTGGTGATAACCACATCTCAGAAGTGGGAAAGATGTTACCTCAGGAGATACACAACCTGTCAAGCAGGGAAATCATACAGACAAGAATATTGTCTGCAGCACACCATCTCAATATTCAGTATTGAGGTGCCTAATTAGGCAAAGGTGCCACTGGAAATATGTGTAAAGCTGAGGTTAAAGTGCCAGGAACAGGATAAAATTCAAGCCAGAAGTGATCAGTGGAGCTCAGGTCCCAGCAGGTTTGGAGCAGATACCCTACCATCACCATTTCAGCTCCACATACACTCCTGGCTGGTTGGGGATCCCTGTCTGCATCATCCTTCCATGGCCTCTAGGATCTCTCTGCCCCTGGCCCTGTGTGTAGCATAAAGGCCCAGGAGACCTCATCAGCATGGACCAAGACAGAGAAAGTTAAAGCATCCCTATCTTACTACAACCACCATTGCTAAAACAACCCCCTCATTTCAGAGATGGCCCTGCATCTTCCTTAGGGGAGTCTTCTACTGTCCATGCACTCATGAAAGAGCATCTTATCAGCCCTGAAACCGCTTTACAGTTTGCAGGCTAGATAAGCTTTGGCCTTCCTAATGCCATCCCTACACACCCAGGCAGGGTTTCTCTAGTCTAAAATCCTCTGATTTTCCCTTGCAACCTCCTGCTGCACACCACCTCACTGGTGTGAAACCTCAGCCCGAAGCTCTGCTCTGCCTAACCAAGCCAGGTTCCTTAGACATATCTTACCAGGAATTCCAGCAGACTGCTTCTGTGATTGAAGGAGAGATCACAGTTTCTTCCTACCCAAAAAAGAAAGCAGGAGCACCTTACATCTTCTGTGCAGATACCATTCACCTTCACAGCCATAGGAGGGCAAAAGATCTGCTATCACTTTCCCAGACCCCCCGCCTCCCCAGTTGTGCTCCATGGGCAGGACTGAGCAGTGACTCACCCCAGCCCATGGTGGGGCACAGTCCCAACCATACAGTCAGGATCCATAGAAGAGACATGACTATGGCTGACCTGGAGAGGAACAAGACAACAGACCTCAGACTAGTTGCAGCCCTGGGCTGAGCTTAAATGGGCTCTGGGGCCCATGGGCAGGGGTGTGGGTAGAGGCTGCAGGTGAAGCTGATCAGGGCTGATGGGGTCTGTTAGTGCCCTCAGGGGCCCGACAACAACAATGTGTCTGTCTGTCAAAAGGAGAGGAAACAAACTGCGGAGGTTTTCCTGAAGGAGGCAATAGGCATGTGGGGAGGGGAAGGGTGACAGTGAGGGTGATCTCGCTGTCAAAACCCCAAAGCATAAAATGGCCCTGCTTACTATGCAGCTTTCCTTTTGCTTAGCCTAGAGACAAAGATTCTGTGTCCTTCCTCCCCTCATTACCCAGAGCACACACACGGGAGATACCAGAGTCCCACCATCTCCCCAGTGCCCGAGCCAGCACGATTCCTAATCCCTCTGGAGCTGCTGGGGAGGCTGGAGCCTGACACACATAATCCACTCCTGGCCTTGCCGGAACACTGCAAACGTGATTGACTATCCCTGCTGCACATCCACCCTTCCCCACCCCTCCGCTCGGTTAGACCCAGCAACACTGCTCTGCAANTTGTTATTTTTGTATCAAATCTGGAGCAGCTAATATTTTAAATATTGCTTATTACAAAAAAAAAAAAAAGTAAGCATGGGTACATCAAATCTACGGAGGCTCATGCAGTTACACTTTACATACCACTCCTAGTGTAAACATACGCCTCTTTGATAGAGCACTGCCTTTTTGCTGAAGACCTCAAGATGCTCTAGAGATCTAAAGGGCCCAGTCTGCGAGGGTCTCGTTTGACCCTGCTCCAGCACAGCACTTGTGCACATGCTTAACTTTAAACCTAGGCAGAGGGACCCAACGAGACCGTTAGGTCAGCTCATGTGCTGTAAGTGCTCTGCTGGACTGGGGCCAGAGAGCCCAGCCCACGTGAGGATGGAGCTGGAATTAACTCAGGCTCACAGTGCCCCTTTGAGGTCTGTATTGCTGTGAGAGCTGCTCAAAATGTTGACATGCCATTCCATGGGAAATTGTGTTTTGTTTTTTTTTTTTTGCTAAGGGAAAAGTGAATGCAGGATTCAAATAAAATAAAAGCATCATTTAAAGCTTTAAAATAGAAATGATTTAAATGTGCTCCCCTCCTTCCAGTTCCCCGCCTTCTTTTCTTTGTCCTTAACAAAAGGTTAAAAAGAAATAATGATAGTTTTTACAATGGAAATAATTGGGTGTAATGTAAAATCCTTGACCATCCTTAATCATTCTGAATTTGTAAGACAAAACTAAGATTTTGTCTATATATCATCCCTTTCAGGCCCAAAACACGTTATAAACACAAGTCTTGTGTTTACAACATAGGGAACTTAGAGGGTGATTTATGGGGAAAAAAGAAGAAAAAAAGACAGGAGTTTGTGGGTTTTACATTCAAATATTTTATCTCCCCAGACACTGGCCTTACTAAGAGCAGGTGAGACCTTTCTGACAGCACACAAGTGTGCAGGTCGGGCGGCAGTGAGGAGGTAATGCCCAGGTTTACAGATCCAGAGGTGAGGGGGAACGGCTGACAGAACCAGGAGAGGATGCAGCCAGCATGGCTAGGACTCGGGGTTTTCCCCGTTGCAACGTGGCTGTAAATCTTCATTTCTTCTGGAAACACTACCACAGTGGTCCAAAGCCAGGCAGAAAGTGTGCGGAGTACTGAGCTTTAGGTAACGGGGCAACCAACAGCTATTGCTGACAATGCTGCAAAGAAAGTGAGTTAAACACACATTCACAAGCCTTATTGGCCAGGGATGGGGTAAGCTGGATATTTTAATTAAGTACATGCTTTAATGTCTACTGAATCATGGCTTCTGCCAGGATTTAAGCCAGAAACGGCTGATGTCTTTAGATTTCCACTGTCTTCACCCTTTGTGACATCAGGTAACTTATCCGGATGGTTGGTTTTAAGCTTTCCAACAACTCAATTCATTTCAGTTGGATTGCTGCTGCGTGCCAGGCACCTGCAGCCAGCTGCGGCAAGTTTCAGCTGGGGAGCCTGGTAAAGATGGCACTAAGAAAAAAAAAGTAACATTCAAATGAGACCCAGGAGAGCCAGGCTGTATTTAGAGCTCTGCAAAGGCATTCCCGGGTAACCACAGGCAATTCATCCTGTTGCTCTAGGTATTAAATCTGCATCAGTGTAAGTGCTGTGAGATTATTATCATGGCAGAAGAACCAGGAATTATTATTATTATTAATAATGCAAGGCGAGGACAGAGGCAGCAGGAACTAAGGACATGTGGGATGACACCAGCCTTCGTTCTGATGTGGAGGTACAGTAGACTCAGCAGTCTGTGCTAGTCTGCAGCAACTGCACAAGATTATTTTTAAGGTTTTTTTGTGTTGCTTTAGGTAAAGGATTGATGATGTACTGAGAGGAGTTTCTCTAAAGTTCGGCAAGGGCAAGGGAAAGCAAGCATGAACGTGATAAAAGGCCGGAGAAGGACTAAGCCCCTTGCTGGCTTCAAACATAAATGTGTCCTTATAAAAATAAGGCCATTTCCTTGTAACTGGAGTGCGCAGGAAGTTTGTTTTTATAAGTAGAAAACAGAACCTGTTCTTAATGAGGAACACTTGTCCATGGTCAAACATCTTGTCAACAATGATAATTCTTTCGAGCTCCTCCACGCCTGTGACATCCCAAAAGAATTATCTTCTAAGAAATATGATCAAAAAGTCCATAAAACCCAAACAAGGAATTTACTGGATGAGATTCTAAGAGCAGGAAATTGGAAAAATGAAAGCACAGTTAAAAAGGAAACCTACCATAAATGCTGCTGAGCCATAGCAGCAAAAAGTGGGGTATTGATGCTGACATCAATTACTTGGGGGGGCTGGGAAAACCTTCACAACAGAAATACATATGCCTTTCATTATTTGGTTCAGACATAGGAGAAGATTGAACACCCCTGTGATTGCTTGTGTCCTCCCAATGCTGATGTGACCAAATTTAGGAAACGTGGAAAACCAGTCAGAAGGGGTATCTAGTGTCAAAGACAGAGAGGAACAGTCAGAGCTTCTGGGCAGCTTTAGGACCTGTCCTAAATCCTAAAAAGTTGCACACTGAAAGTTCAAAGAAGTACAGACAGATACTTAAGGAAAACAAGGGGTGCAGGGCAGAGACCCTGGTCTGTGCTGTCACCTCCGCTCTCCTTGTCCCCTTGGGGAATTATGCAGCCCTTTTGCCAGTCCCCCTGACTAACCCACATGTCCAGGGCAGGGAATCTTTGCAGCTCACTGCCTGCATCATCTGCATTAGTGACATAAACCACAGGACATTTTCTAAGGTCTGCGATTTCATGGGTGCTGCCTATAGACCAAAAAAAAAAAAGTAGTCATCACATATATAGGTGAAATGGGTTATGGGCAGAGTACTTTCAGAAATAATCAAGATAATTTATTCTCAAAGCTCAACATATTGCTATGCCATTCTCATCGAAACCCCCTTTCAGACCTTAATTCTGCGTAAGACTGGCAGAAAAAAGGTAAAATTTGATGCCAAACACGTGGCTGTGTGAAGGTCTCAAGTTTGCTGCCACCATGTAACCAACTACGTTTGGGGAGTGTGCACTCAGGACTTAGTGCCTTACCAGTTTTGTTACTGCATCCTAACTCATTTTGTGGAAGGACAGGCAGAAAGCCTGATCATACCGCAGTCAAAAGGAGTTTTGCCATTAACTTTGCTGAGGCCAGGTTTTCATCTTCTGTATGGGTCCAGTGCTCAATTCCATATGTGTGTAACCTGGCTAATGCTCCAAGATACACTTTATCAACAGAAGCACCACCAGTGCTGAAGTAATTTAAATAATTCCGTAATGCAGTTCAGAGTAGGAAAGGTAACACAGGTTTAAAGCTGCAGCAACTTGATTCAGCTCAGCTACAAAAATGACAGATAGCCCCGTCTGACTTTGGAACCATATGAAAAGTGCAGTTCCTTGTGCATTACACTGAAACAGCCTCATTATTTTTTCATGAGTTGGCTGGCCACAGTGTCAACATAGATAAACAAACATGGGAAAATCACTCTGACCACTTCTCAGCATCTTACACCACGAAGCATTTGTAAATGTAAATATCAAGGGTGGGAAAACCTCAAAAGTCTCTGACCCTTATTTCCAAGATCTGGGATCTTGCAAGATTTGGTTACATAGTGAGAAATTTGAAACTTTGACAACTTAGCTTCAAAAATATTTTTTTATATACATCGTTTTCCTGTTACTAAGTAGAATAGAGACAAGCCTCTTTTCCAAAGTGCAGATCAGAATAAAAGGCACCTCTCTGTAACCATGGGAAATTGTAGACCAAAATACTGCTGTGATTTAAATAGTAATAATATTAAAAGATAGACTAGGCATGTCTATCTTTAGTCATATCCCTGGGTCTAGGATTCGTTACTGCCAATGTATTTATGCAGAACTTAGACTGATTTCCCTGGTTTCTCCTAAATTGTTGCATACTGCTTCTGTCTCTTTATATCTTTATGCTTTGTGTTCTTATTCAACTGCTTTAGGGTGTAAAAAATATATATCCCTGAATACAAATCAAATGTTTTGCAGCTTTGATTCTTCTTAAACAAAAAACATGAGAGCAACAGAAAGTCATAGGTTTCATCAGGAACTGGCCATTTGCCCCAGACCTCACCCAATATGGAGCATGTGTCCATGTGGCAGGACCCTCCTGGAAAGGACCCTTGTCTGGGCTGTAGCAGTGACATGCGCTGGACACTTCTTGGGAAAAGAACTTTTGTAACCCAGCCTGTCATCACAGCAAGTAACATTTGCCACAATCATAGATCCCAATCTTGAGACACGTTTTGAAAGTTGCTAAAATGTCCTGCATTTCCTTCTCTCCACTGATAGTCCCAGCTGTGCCCTGCCTTTGTGGGACACTAGATCTGAAGGTCCTCTCTGTAACAAAAGCATTTCCCATCGTCAATTATGATCTGATCTAGAAAGAAAGGAAGGCAGGCAGGACGGAAAAGAAAGAGATTTTTACACACTTCAAAAATGCATTAATATAAATATTCACAATGAATAAATCTTTGCAGAATTGAGACCATTTGGGGGAATGCGTTTCTGAGCATTTCTTCTGATCTGCTGAGGATTTCGGTGTGATGCAGAGTAGTAATTTAGAGACTCTTCCAGATGGCTTAAGGCTGTTCATTGAAGAAGACAGATAGCATGTAAATATACAGCTATAGTCCTCTCCAGCTTCTGGATCTACTGAACTCATATGGGATGAGCCAGGGAGGAAAGTGGAAGGTGTACAGCAGCATAATGCTGAACAGCTGTGACCAGAGCCTGTAACTACCAAACCACGTAGAGAAAATGGGCAGGTACTGTCTATCACCTAAGCTGTTCTCCCGCTCAAGAATATTTTGTAGATGACAATATTCAGGAGTAAATTGAGCCCAGAAGGCAGAATAGCAGTGCACATGCTTTTGTTGTTTCAGTTTGCATGTGCTTTGGGTACAAATGAGCTTCCAAGAATGCAGGAAAGGTCAGGTAGGGCAGGCACTGTTTCATGTTGCTCCAGCACTATAAGATGTGTTACCTTAATTGTGTCATACACAGCAATCCATGTAGGCAACGTGTTTTAAATACAAGCTGGAGGCATGAAGCTTGGGTTTCCTCTCACATACATTGGCTCCATCCTAGTATTGCTTCATCATTTTCAGTGCAAATTCACACTGGTTTAGATCTGCAGGAATGAGATTGGAGAATGATTATATTCACCAGATGAGTACAGGCCTTTTTCTCCTACACGCATGTCAGGCAACCAGCTTTCCTCCTGAGCCTCAGAAAATGCCCATTTTCCAAAGTGCTACATGGTGGCCAAGGCAGATGCACAGCAGGATGCCAGAGCAGACACTTGGGGTTTCCATTCCCCTTGAGGGAGGAAAACATGGAGGTGGACAGGGGGTAAACTTGCTGCTCCACTGATGGCAAAGAAGGAGTCATACACAGCAAAGCCCCTTGTGAGTTGCTGCCCACCACCATCACCCCAGGAAGGAGTGGCATTTCCACCTTCTGCAGTTTTCTCCTCATGTGCCTGCAGAGGCATTTGTAGCCCTGGTGCCCACCAGGTATGCTCTGTCCTGAGGACGCTTTTAAAGGGTCACAGCTTTCCAGAATGTGGCAGCTGTCCAGAACAGCTTTATTGGCCTTACCATGCCCAACAGTTGCTCTCGTTGAACTCAAGCTGGGGGTGAAATATTTTCCCCTTCCACTTTAAGGCAAAAGGCGCGCTGTTTCCCAGTTCCCTGTCTGGGAAATGGGGTAACAAGGGCTCTGTTTGTTGGTATGGGCAGCAAGCAGCCTTTGGAGCAGGAGCTGTGTCTTACAGTCTTTCTGGCTGTAATTAATACAAGGGGTCTAGGCCTTAGTTGTAGTAGTTCTCCCCAATCAAATTCAGAGACTGGATGAATGCAGTTAGAGAACTAAACTATGATATTGGCTCTGTTCACACAGCAAGAATATCAAGATGCTCTACAGATCATCTGAAGCCTGTTCATTTTGCATAATCCTGAAGTGACACCTTTTTACATACAGGTATCTCAGGAATACACGTTTCTGCAAGAAAGTGGCTCAGTATTTCTGTCCTCTGCTCTGTTAATCACGACCGACTGCTGGTAACTGAATAATACAGCAAATCTCCCACAGGATAAAGCTGACCTGTGAGAATTTGAATTCAGCTGACCTGGAAATATCTCGGTCATGGTTTTCACATGCTGCATTGTCAGACTAGGGCACAGATAATTGTGACTCAGGGTAAAGGGCAAGGGGACTGGAAACCATGAGGTGGTGAGCATGAAAATAAATAGCCCTCTGTGGCAAGAACAGCCCCATTGAGGGATGCTGATTTTGACCAGGAGAAAGAAAGCAGTCTGGGAGGAGTCTGGATATGTGTCAGTTCTCCTCTTTGCATGACCCTCAGGGCTGCTCACTCCTGCAGGAAACCTCCTGCTTTCCCAGCCCCCTGGCCCCCCAGCTGTCCCCAGCTGGGGCTCAGGAAGCCCTGAGGGCAGCCCTTTGCTCCCCTGGGCAAAGCAGACACGTGGTTGGGCACTCTCGCAGAGGGTGGGAGGCATAGAGCTGCATGAGCTGCAGTGGTCTGCGCCAGGGGCTGCCCCCAGCCAGCTCCAGTGCCAGCGGTGTGCCAGGACACCGACACCCCCCTTGGCCCTCCACAGCGTGGTGTAGCTGACAACATTGAGGTTATTTTGCTGATCAGGTCTTGCCTGCTTCCCCCTTAGCAGGCTGAGAGCTAAGGTGGGTGGTGACCATGGCTGTCAGGCCCCTGGATTATGATGAGCTGTGGTTCAGCTCAAAACAATGGACCCCCCCCTCCCTCATCCTTGTTTTGGGCTTGTTAATATCTTCATTTTTTTCATTTACTAAGTGCTCACTAGGCCACTGGCTAAGGGGCAGGTGTTGCTCCAGGTGCAGGTACCTCAGGTGTCTCCATTTCCCCACTTCATTAACTGCTGCTGGGAACATAAGCCCTTAGTAGCAAGAGGAGGGAAAAAGGGTCTTTTTTTTCTCGTGGGGCCTTTAGCTGTGCTGTGTGAGTACTGATGTGTAGTTTTCCTGAAAAAAGAAAGTTTCCTGAAGGAGAAAGCCTTAGAACCTCGGAGGGCTATAAGCTTTAATTATTCCTGTCTCATGGATTTGATCTCTGGGCATGTGAGATGCAGGCAGGTATCTCCCAAATATTGGTATTGTTGGGGTGAGCAGGAGGAAAGGAAGGATTTTTTTGTTATTTGGGAGTGTTTTAAGGAAGTAAGGTTTCTGGATATAATGTTTTTCAGACTTTTCTGTAGAATTCTTGATTGATTTTTTTTTTTTTAATATGATAGATGAGTATTGCTGCTGCCTGTGGTAACTTTTGCCTCTGCTTTAGAAGTCGCTTATACTGAGAAACCAGTGAGACTATTCATATGACCTTGAAGAGCACTGTCCAGTATGATTATCTGAAGCAGTAGCTGCCTTTCATGCTTTTAGAGTAGCTGGCCTCTGTTCCTGTGGAGGAAAGCTGGTAAAGAGGAGCTGGAACCAGGGAGGTCAGAAGGGGAAAGGCTGAAGTGGACACATAAGCTTCTAGTCCTGGGGATGCACTGTATTTTAGACAGGTGATCTGTGGTTAAATTAATTAAATTTGTGGGAAAAAAATAAATTTGTGGAAGCTTACTTTCTCTAAGAGGCAGACAAAGCAGTCCTTTTACCATCATTTGCCTTCAAACAGAGGCAAAGTAAAAGTATGAAAGAAAACTTGTGGATGAGGAAGGGAAGATGAGGGTGCAGAAACTTTAACTAGACAGGACCATTTTTGGCGACAAACACTTTTAAGAAGAAATATTCATTGTGAACTGTGACCTAAGATGCTTTCTGTGTATTTTGGAGGTCTAAGGATAGTAAGTACAGTTGTGTTTACTGTGCCTCCCAGAACTAAGTCCTGTTGACACAATGGACAACTTGATTGTAAAGTCAGGCATCTGTGTAAGTGTTTGAGCACCACGTGAACAAAGTCAGTGTCGCTCTTTGGGAAGGTCAGTAACTCTGGGTCCTCTCAAAAGGACTACATCTGGGTCTCTGCAAATATGCTATTGCTTTAGTATCTCTAATGAAAGACGAGGGATATGTTTGCAATTAAGCTGTATTTGTAATATTTTTTTCAGTTGATGACTTCCAATGGTTGACACCTTTTTGTTTAGACACATGAGAATTAATAAAAACCTCATGTACCACCTACTTGTGTTCCAGCCTGGCTCAATTTCCAGGGTGTGTGAAGGCTCCCTAAGATGTTGTTAAATTGAGGGACCTCCTGTACAGACAGAAATATTTTTGGTGGAGACTAATGGAGTGACTCTTATTGCAGAGGTCTGCAGTAAAAGCACGGGAGGTCTGGCATTTTGTGTTCCTCGATTTTGGCAGTAACTCTCATTCCGATATTTTAACCCTTTACCAAGCTGTAGCCTCCTGCAACTTCCCAATGTTTATTAGATATTCTTTAATAAATATCTCTGTCTGTACTCATCAAGGAGGGTGGTCTAAAGTACGCAGCGATGGCTGATTCCGAAGATGAGAAAATGTTGTCCTCTGTCAGGGTCTCTGAAATCCCAGCCCTGCTGCCAGGGCAGTGCACAGCACAGCTGCCTGGTGTGCTGGAGTCAGTGGTGGCTGACACTCGCATCCTTCAGCAGGGATGTTCCTCGGCTATCCCTTTGCCATCTCATTGTGAGGTGTCACTTTCATTTTTATTCTTATTCTTCCCTTAACTTCCCTTGGTGGGTGGTATGGTGAGCTGAGGAGAGGGAGGGCAGGCTGGACTAAAGGCTGGCAGACATCAGCCACATGTCCTTGGATGATTCCAATGCTTAAGCTTTCTTGAGGTCTGGCTTGTGAGAGCAGTTCCTTGCTGAGGAGAGGCCCTGCTGTGCTGCCCAGGCCTGGCAGGGTGTGGAGGCCACCATGTTCCTGTCAGGGGCAGGCCCTCGGACTTTCTCAGGCCTAGGGCTTGGGGAGAGGTTCACAGCCTGAGCTCTGTGTTTGAATGTACTGGGGCTTCCCCATTTCTTGGTATTATTACATGTATTCTGGCTTAGAGCATTCGGATTTAGAAAAGGTGCTTCCTGAAACAGTTTATTTCAGTTTTGCACTTGGGGACCTGCAGGCCCCAGGCTGGGGGTTTGGTGGCTGCTCCCCACGCTCCAGGGGAGCTCAGCTGTGCGAGGTACCAGGAGCCCGGTCACGCTGCTGCTGCTGCTTTGTAGCCTGCTGTGTCCCCAAAATGTCATTTCTTTCAGAGGAGTTGTGGGGTGTGAGAAAGGCCAGCTCTTCTGGCCAAAGGGAAGGTGTAGGGGTGGCAGGTGTGACGGGCTGGGGACCAGCCGTGTTAGCCCCCATTTCACTGCAGCCTGCTCAGCTGGAGAACTGCTGAGTGCACCTGTCTCGGGAAGTTCTCCATTGCATCATTCCTTGTCTTCTCCCTGTCACAGACTCCTTGGGAGCAGCAACTATTTTCCCTGATAACATGGTCTTTTGTGGGGCAAGGTTGTAACGGCTGCACCCAAGAGGGTAGGTTTGGAAAGAGAAATGCTGCTAAAGCAATTTAATGAGGATATGAAGAGCTGTCCAGGCTGTAAAATGCTTTTAGCACCTGTTTTCACTAACATTTTCTGTTTGTACAGCACTTGCCTGGAGGGATCCCAGGTCAAGACACTGGAGGTAACAGCAGGGCACGGAGTCACAGCTAAGCCTGAGGGAAACGTGAGCAGCAGCTCTGGGCTGTGATGTGGAGGATCTGGTCCTGCATCCTGGCTGCTCACAGTGCTTCAGAGGAAGAGGTATAGATAAATGTTGGGCTTAAAGCATGTAAACCAGTGTTTTTCTTTATAAGTTTGACTGGAAGATGATTTAGGTGTGGAACAAGAATTTTTTCAAACTTGTTTTGTAACTTTCAAATAAACCTGTGTAACCCAGCCTGTGTGGCTGTTAATCGTATCAGTGCCTCAGCTCGGCAAAGCTCTTGACTGTGACAGCCAGCTCATCCAGTTAATCATGGATTCCTTGAAATACAATTTGACTAATTTTGAATTTGTCATGTCTCACCTCATGACTTGTTCATGAACACATTTGAAGAAAATTTTGTGCTAGTGATCTAGATTAAGTCCTTTTTTTCAACAACTATGCATGAGATCTCTTAAAGTTCTGTCTTGAAGTCTTGCTTCCAATTGCCTGTGTAGTTGTGGACATAAGATAGAGAATATTCAATTGGGGAGCTAATGTGTAATTAATGTCTGTATAGTTCATACTGAAGGGACTGATAAGTAAGCCAATTCTGAATTCTGCTAGCTTAAAAAAAAAGAATTGGAGATACATATATTTGGTTTACTATCAGTTTTAAACTGGCTTTCCTTTATGGACAGGAAGCAATACACTGGCTTAAACATCAATATCATGTATCTGTGAGCTCCTTCTGTGTTTTTCAAATCAGGATTTTGTCAGTATTGATCAGCTGGTCATAGACGAATAGACAGTGAAATCTCAATATTCTATATAATAATTTTCTATATAACTTTCAACTGAAGAATGATTCTATGTGGAGTAATATGTACATTTAAATCTTATGACTTGCAGCTACATATCCTAAAAATATTTAGCTGGTTCAGAAGTTTAACTCCCACTTCTGTGAAAAATTATCCAGCTGAACCTTCTCTCTTTTTAAGGTAGGTTCAGAGACAATTTTCTGGGTGTTGGGGACTTCATTCATGTGACTCTTTGGCTGAGAAGTTCTAAAATAATTGAAAGGCTTGTTTCTAATCAGAAGTGTTTCACAGAAGTATTTCAGTTTCTTTCTTATGAGGCTAAAATGCTAAAATGTTTGTAACCAAAATTAACCTGTGTGTTCCTTTGGGGAGCAGGAATATTTTTTTCCCCAAAATGTTAATTTAAGAAAATCTCCACCAAGAAAAGAGGCAAAACCAGTTATTCTGTCATACCTTAAGCTCATCTGATGTAAAACTATTTTCTAGTGTATGGTTTAACCAGTTTCCATCGAGTCCTGAAGGTACACTTTAGGCTGACAGACTGATTCTCATTATCTAGCCAGGATTTACCAGGTCGTGTCACTGTCAGTGCCAGGAGAGGGCACCAGACAGCAGTGACAACACCCGTGCTCAATGCTGTGCTCTGTCGCCGCGGAGGCAGCCACCTCTCTTCGGTACCTCTGCAGCTAAAAAATAACCTTCCCTATTACAGCAGCTTTTTTTGTGGAGCGTGGCGGTACATATAATCAGAAAATGATTGTGCTTATGCATTAGGTTTAAGCTACAGTTCTTGGACACTGGATAATCTGATTTATGTAGATTTTGGGAATTGATATTCGTATATGAAGTAATGATACAAGTGCTGGAGAACTTGTCTGAGACTTTCAAAGAAATGTAAAGAAATCAGGAGCAGAACTCTGTCAGCAGAGAAGAGCTGTGTCCCTTAAGCCCCTGTGGAAATCCCGGGCCGAGATGCAGTGTTGTATTGGTGTGGTGATGCTCATGTGAAACCCCACTTGTGTAGAGCCAATATGTGTGCAGAAAGTGGGGGAATCCCCAGAGGATGTGTAAAAGTGACCCAGGATGCATACCTGCAGAGCCTGGCCTGGGGAGCTGTCCCTGCCAGGAGCAGGGTGTCCACTGGCAGTGCACCCCTGCCTACCTTTCCCTCCTCTATCCTGAGCCTACCTTCATGTCTCTTGCTTTGGCTTATTAAGGTACATGGGAGCTTGGTGGACTTTTCCTGTAATCCAGTCAATGACTTCTTGAATAAAATAGAGTATCTCTTTAGAACTCTACGAATAATTAAACTATAATTCTGATCCTCTATTAATGGAAAATAAATGCCTACAGAGACATGTCACAACGGAGGCTTAATTCTATCTAGAGAGTACTTAAAACTCTGTTGTTTTTTTCCCCACCTATTTAGAAACACAATAATATTTAGGCTGAAATACAGAATTTGACTTCATCTAGTTTCCTCTAATTCTTTGGAATGAACTATTAGCTCGTATTATTGGCTGCCCTCCTGCTCCTCAAACATTAACTAGCTAAATGTATCAGGATTTCATAACGTGGTAATAGTCCATTTTCTAATGTACTCTGATCCTCTGCCTTTATGGATGCTTTGACTCTCCTTGACTTCACTGAGAACTGAGGATAGCCAGCTCTTCAAAGTGTTGGCCTCACAGTTAATTTGCATGCTGAAATTGGCATTTATATTAAATTACAAAAAAGGCAGTTTTGGTGAGACCTGTAAAAGCTTCTGCATCATGAGCAGAGCTCTGAATCAGTTGCAGGACTGAGGTCTGACTTTAAGAGCTGGTGTAAAGAAGTGTTAAAATGTATTTATGTAGACCCTCTTATTCAGAGATGTCAAACTTTCAAAGTGATTTCCAGCTGCCAAACTGCCTTTCTGGACATGTTCTGTTTCTGAATATTTTGTTAGAGTTTCTGTTTTAACCAAAGTTTTGCCCTTTTTGTGACCCTGGGGGTAATCTGTGTTTTAGCTGCTTGTTTGTTTCCTGGATAGCACCTTCCAGCCAGGTGTCTCAAGGTGGTCAGAGTACTTAAAACTTCCAGAAATTGGTTAGTCATCCCCTTGAGTTAGTCATCAGCTCCCTGAACAAAACATCCACCATATTAAACCAAGTCTAGGGACCAGCCTAGCAGAGGCTGAAGGGTGGTTTGGAAAACACACTTTTGCTCTCTCTGTTCTTGAGCAGGTGTGTAAATGTGAGTATAGGTGCTTGGAGAAACCTCCCTTGCAGCACCTGAAGCTGGGCTGAGACAAGGCCCTGGCTGGGCAGTGGCTTTCTGTGGCTCTTCTCTCTTGTCTTCAGAGTAAGACTGTCTTTTGTGATAATCTTTGTCTGCTTCAAGTTGTGGCACAACTTCAACTAATGCATTTCTCTAAGTATTTTTATACCAGCAAGATTAATCTGATAGTCTCTGCTTTCCTTTCTTCCAAATTAGGTGAGGGAGTTTCATGCTGCTGGATAATTATTCCCAAAACCAGGAGTAAATATCAGGCTTAGCTCTTATTCTTGAAAAAAAGAACTTCCAGGCAACTGGAAGGAAATTCCAACCTGCAGGCCCTGCTTTTCCTGTCCTAGGAGTCAAAAGCAATGGTAGTGTTGCCCAACCCTTGCTGTGGGCATCCCTCTCAGTCTAGAATAAAGGGCTGTGCACTTGCCTGTTGTCCTGATATATCAAAGCTGTCTCTGCTTTCTGCCCTTAAAGCTGCCCCTGACAGCTTCCCTCTCATGTCCTGTCCCCTCCCTAGCCTCTTCTGTGGTCTGGAATTTGTATAGCAGCTTCAGCTAACTAAGGCTGAGCAATAGCACTTGCCATGAGTCCTCTTGCATGGAACTAATAAAATATTCCTGGCCACAAGCTGTATGAAATAGTGCAGAACACCTGCAGAAGGGAATTAAGTTAACCTCTCCTGAATTGTGGTTCTTCAATTAATCTTAACACTGGGCATGTACATCAACAGCACGTAGTTCATACAGGGTGACAGAAATGCTAAGAAATGCTAAGAAAATCAGGACTGGAGCTTTTTTATAAAGATTCATAAAGCCAGGTATGAATATTTATTTGTTTTCTTTTCTATTGTGTCTCACCTTGTCCTGAGCCTTGAATATCTCCATGAGACCTGAGATCTCCTTGTCAAACCCAAACTTCAGCTTTTGCTGGTGAGCTTGAGAAGGATTTTTGTTCTCTGTCACCTGTGTCTCAATTTTCTGAAACAGCTCCTGGTTTCTTCCATAACATTTTCCTGGCCTTTATTAGCCACAAGATCCTAAAGTTATCAAATGCTAATCCTGACTCTGGACCCAGCCTTCAACTATTGGAGGGCTAAAGCACTGTGGAAGATGGAAATGTGCAGTAGTGCAGGCTCTGGGTGTCTTCACTGCAGTGTGAGACTGGCAGAGTCAGGAAAGAACTGTGGCATTTACTGGATACTTCTTATGTTGATGGATCCAAGAGGGAAAAGGCGTACTGTCTGTGTTCAGCAAAGGCTTTGCACTCCCTGCTCAGAGTGCTAAAATTAAGAATTATTCACCTGGCTGTTTTCTTACTGTAGATGTCAGGCAAGAGCCCTGCCTGTCCACTAAGGGTAAGGATGACAACTGGTCATGCTACTGGAAAGGAGATGGCTGTTCCTGGGATGATGCCCTTATTCAGTGGTCCACTGAGAACAGATGTCCTGAATCAAGCTGCCTCATAAGTGCAAGGGCTCTGGATTGATTTTGTTGCCCAGCCTGTGTGCTGCTGAAGGACTGATGCACAGCTTTAGCTGAGTCTGCTGTGTGGAGTTGTTTTGCCTTGACTTTTGGGCAGGTTTTAACCTCAAATATTCAAAGTATATTACTTTATGCAAACTACTTCCAGGTGGTAACAGGGCTATACTGAGTAGTTGGGAGGAGGGTAATCTGCAGGATTATCAGTTCTGCCTCTGGAGAGAGGGAGTGCTTTCTCTGTTTGTGTTTCCAGATTGTCTAAGCCCACATCACACACTTGTCTCAGTTGCTGTTTTAGAGGGTATAGGGGTTAGGACAAGTTCATTATCCCATACCTTAACCTTTTTTCACCAGTAGAATGTGGAGTTATCAGTAAAGAGCACAGCAGCTTCTTGTAGGTTAACAGCCTGAGCACACAGGGCACATGCACTACTTGTGCTCACGAACACCAAATCAAAATAGATGCAACCTGAATTGTGAAGGCTAAGGGTCTAGTCCCAGTGCAGCTGACTGCAGCCATAGAGTGAAATGATAATGTGCTTTCTGCATGTTAGTTTCTGATGACTGTACCTAACTCATTGGGGTTTGTTTATTCCTTTAAATAAACTTTCTGTACTTTCTGTGCTTTCAGGCTTTGTGGCACAATTTATTCCTCATTGACCTAATGAAATCTTCATTCTCAAGCTGACCATATGTTGTCTGATTATCCAGACTACCTTTGTAACTCCCACATGCTTTTACCCAGCCTGGTTGCTTATTACTGTTCCCTCTGCTAGGCTAATGATGCCATCCTTAATGCCCCTATTAATCTTTTTTCCTCCACAAGTGTCACTGTTCCTATTCTCCCACTTTTTAAATGTGAGATGCCTCATTAAGTCATTCGCTTTGCCACCAAAATCCTTTCTTGAGCACTTGATTTTTTTGGCAGCAATGCCACATCTCACTTGCCTATGCATATACATGTGCAGGTGGGATGCAGGTGTCATCTAGAAGCACGAGAACTGACTTCCCTGTTTGTGGCTGTCCACAGTAGGGCTGTTCCTAGTTCTGCATTCTTGCTATGAGCTTCCTCCTGCAGTTCCTCTCTCTGTTTGCCTGTTTCACATATAGCAAGAACTGTGTTTGACCTTGCCTGATGTGAGGCTTG
Source organism: Syrrhaptes paradoxus (assembly GCA_013400615.1). Taxonomy (NCBI): domain Eukaryota; kingdom Metazoa; phylum Chordata; class Aves; order Pterocliformes; family Pteroclidae; genus Syrrhaptes; species Syrrhaptes paradoxus. Next base: position 210,703 of record VZTO01020189.1, read on the forward strand.
TGGCATCGTCCTGTGTTCCCCAGAGCAAGCAGCAGCCCTAGGAAGAAATAGGGCCATTGATTTCAATGGGTCATGTCACTGGAGTGAAGATGGTGGAAGGCAAGCACAGAGCAAGAGTGCTTCTGTTGCGTGGTTTGGTGTCAAAGTCCCTTGTTTCGACACCAGGAAATTGTTTGAAACTGGGGGGTTTGAGGTGAGGGGAAAGGGGCAATGGCTGGTAAAAAGAGAAACTTGAAAAGCTGCTGAATCTCATGCTGCTTCACTGACACTTGAGAATTTTATCTTCTCTGCTTCGAAAGGTCTAGAGATCCCGTCTGCTGCTTGTATGGGGATAAGGTATCTTCCACAACAGACCACAAGCTCCCCAGGGGAAGCTGTGACTGAGAAGAGTAAAATTAACATCCCCTGAGCACTATTCTGCATAGCCAGTGCCCATGTTTTGCCTTGTCTTCATGTGATTGTCATTGACCCAGCTTTATTGTGTGCTGGGAGGGGCTGTGCTCCCCTCTGCTAGTTCGTGGGGAGTTACTGGGCAGCTGCAAATCCAGGCATAGCTGTCTGAAGGCAGGGTCGTGGTGAGGAGGAACTGTGGCTATTTTCAGAGAAATATTGTCTGCAGTGTCACTTTTGTCCTTGAGAGACTGACTGGGAAGCCAACTTTTTCTGCAGCTGGTTGAAAATCGCATTGAATCAAACAAATAAATGTTCTGTCTGTGCTTAGTGCTGTCCTGGGGAGGGGAAAGTCAATTAGGCAGCAATAAAATAAGTGTGGAATACTTAGACCAAACTGGCATGAAACAAGAGCTACCAAAGGTACATCTGAGTGTGTCTTGCTAGTGATGTTATAACAATGTGTAGCAATGGAGGCATTGGCATTTGAGGTGGGGAAGGACAGGCTAATTCTGGAGTCCATGCTCATCCAAAGGCAGACTCCATGTCCAACACAGGAGAAGCTGCTTTGTGAGTCCAGTTCAGACAGCAGTCCTGCAGCATGAATGCAGGCTGTCTGCAGGCTCACTGGAAGGGTATTTTAAGTATGTTGCCCTTGGTTTTAGTTTCACGGATAATTTTAGAAAGCATATGCCTCGGTCTCTTATTTCCAAATTACTGCTGCTGTTCTGTGTGTCAGATGGTATCTGTTCTTTCCTGACAAAACTTTCTCATCATCACCACTGACACTCAATACTTTTGCTCCAATGTTGCTACTTTTAGTTCATGGGAAAGTTGCAGAGCTTGCTGTGCTGACTCTGTGCATGTGGGAACGGAGGTGGCAGTGGAAGCAGAAGCACTTTCATGTGTTTGTCACTTTTTGCCTATTTTGTTTGATAACAACCTTATCTACAATTCAGCACAGAATACTAAAGGGGTGTTGGAAACACTGAAAGTGTTGAATTTGAACTTAAAAGTTTGCAAGTGAATTTTAAGGTGCATAGTAGACAAATGCAACCTGTGAGATATCGGTGCTCTTGACTTATTTGCTCACAATCCATGTATAGAGGTTAAGTTGTGCTCACTGGTCTCCCTTTCAAGCCCCTCTTCCATCACAGTCCTGACATCACCATTGTTTCCACAGCAGCTAGGACAGGTCTGTCTGTGCAGCCCCACTGCACCCAGAAGAGGGTTGGGAGGAGGTGAGTCTTTCATCAGCATCTACTATTTTATATTCATTATTCTAGTGTAATTAGACTGTATCATAATACAGGCTTTTCAGGGAAAGAACACAAAGGCTCAACAGATATCTCTGAACTATTGAACACCTGGCTTCACAACCTTGCTAAAGTTCTTCTAATATAGATGGACATAGTGTAATATCTTATACTGAAATAGCTCCAGTTTTCTAGGTTTGACATTTTCATTACTTGTTCAGCATTTCTGCTCCAGTTAAATGTGTTACTTCTACAGCAAGATTAAAATAGAGTGAAGAAGCAATTTCCAGAAGGATTGTAAGGACTTTTTGATAGGGACTGTCAATCCTTCAGTGCTTCTGAAAAATCCCAGTCTGAATGCTTTGTCTCATTTGCAAATGCCATGAGGTTTTGGCTTTATAGGGCAATTGCAGTAAGCTACACTTCAATAATTTAAGAACCTGAGGTAATCCCACACTTATACAAAAGTTTGCTGGAAACTTTTTTCATGTAGTGTGTTGTGGTCAGATATGTGAAAAAAGTTGTGGAGTATCCCAGCATGGGCTGTGCTATTCAGCTGTCCTGATCAGAGGAGTAGAAGAGGCCTTATGGATGTTTTGTGGTTGAGCACTCTGCTTGCATACCAATTATGGATGCTGCAGAAACTTCCTGAGATGGAGTAGAAGGAAAGGGTGGTCTGAGTTGAGAAAATGGGGTCACAGGAATGTGTAATGTACAATACATAGCAATGGGTCCCTCCTTGGGAAGAACTGACAATTAGTTGAGGACTGCATCCCTCCAGCAACAGCTCTAAGGGAAGGAAATGTTTGATTCATCATGTCCTCGCTTTAATAGTCACTGTGGTTTGTGGTTGTGAAAACCCTAAAGCATGTTTGAAGGAAGATCATTGCCATACGAAATTTCCACCTTGACTTTAAAAGTATATTGAAAGTAGGTTTTCAAAATGTCTTTGGTGCCTACATATGTGTGCACACGCCCTCCTCCTGATCATTACAGGACAAAGTTTATAGTTTTTCAAAGAAATAACATCGAAGGCTGGCAATGTTATCATTGCAAGAAGACTGTTATTTTCTGTTTTCACTTGCTCTTTTTGAAACTGTCTCATGTTTTGGTATAATGCAGGTCTCATTCTCATAGTGTGTCCACAATTTTCAGAGACTCCACACTCTTTCCATACCTATATATCTCACTGCTGTTCTTGAGCAGTAATGCTAATAATGCTAATTATTTAGTATCCTGTAATATGCCGTAATGGGATGAGTCATGTCACCTACTCTTTAGTGCTCAATGACACCATTCCTCAGGGCTGTTTTTTTGTTTGCTACGTTCTCCAAGGCACTGCTACTGTGTTACCTTGAAGTAATGCTCTGATTGTAAATGAGGCAGCAGTGGTGTAGGTCAGGGTTAATTCTGTGGAAGACTGGAATACGAAACTATGGCAAGAGATCAGGCATGGTGGTGGTGCTGTACTATACTGGTACAGTGCCTTACACCTGCAGGAGCTGTCCTGGGCAGAGTGGGCAGGTGTGCTGCCAGCCCAGCTCTTTCCCATCCTTCTGCCAGGTGGAGGCCTCCTGCGTGCCCAGTCCCTTCTGCCAAGAGAGGAATGACATCCAATGGAGACTTGGAGATTAGGACATTACCTGTATCAAGAGTGGGGACTGGAGGAAAAGGTATTGACATCCTTGTCAGTTTTGAATAATGCTAGTGAGAATGAAACTTAACAAAATAGCAGAATATGTCTGCTTCTAGGCAGGTCTGCAAAGGAGCTGGCGTAGTTCAGAAACAATTACCCTGCTCCATGGACTGTATTTTTGCCCCCTCTTGGGGAACAGCACTGGTCCAGCCCTGACAGATCCTGGGGTTTTCCTGATCTCTCGGAGGACTGTAGGTTGAGGTGCAGGTACTCTGGCCTTGCCTAGTGAGGACAACAGGACCCAACTGTTGAGCTGTTCTATTGCTATGCAGGTTTGCAGTTCTCTAGACCCTAGACTTGTCATAAGGTTTTGCTATACAGAGCAGCTGATCTGTTTGCAATTCCTCCTTAACTTGGGTTTACTAAAACAATCTTGTAGAAGTGCATTCTGGTGTTGTGTAGCTATAAACAGTACTTGGCATTGTAGCTGGCATAAGAAGGATGTTGCAGCAGAAAAGATGTAACAGTGGCTTATCTGCCAAGACATGATTTTTAGGAAAAAACAACAGGAATAGAACATTCAGCAGCCCTTAATTGTGACTTTAAAGAGTGCAGATGTTGGAAAGAGCTTTTGGAGAAATGTTTCTGTAATAGTTCTGCCCAGTATATGTGCTGCAGATGAGCTCCATCTGAACTACTGGAAACTTTGAGCTTGTTCTGCAATCTAGACTCTGTTCTGCATCTGTTACTGCCACCAACTAGATTTTTATGCCAGTTTGGCACATTTGAAAGTCTTTCAGACCTGTATTTGAAAAGACATGGCCCCAAAATCTCACAAGGTTGGCTTTTCCTCTTCTGTCAACCAACTGGGAAACTTGGGGGAATGAGAGAAGAATTGGGGAACCCCTGTCCCACCGGTTCCTTTTTCCAGGGTGAAAAGGGCTTCCTGGAGCCTCATGGTTGGCTCAAAGGTTTCTTCCAGCTGAGGGTCTGCACAACCCGTAATCTGAGGTTCCCCTTGAAAAACCTGGGGTTACAGAGGAAGAAGGATCAGCAGGGCTGACAACACCCCTACTTCATTAAGTGGGTAAGTGAGGCTGCTGTGGCCACCAGGGTTACCTTGGCCACCCATGGGGTTTTTTGTGGCAGGAAGGGTGCAGAGGTGACAAACCAACACAAGTCCCTGAGAGCTCAGTGTCCCCTCCTGAGGTCTTAGTGCTGTAGCTCCCCAGCAAGACTGAACTGGAAGAGGGAGGGGGGGGAATTTTTTAAAAACCTAGCTGGAATATGTGATATAACAGACTAGAGCTGGGGCTTATAGACTTTAGCATTTACTGGGTAAGAACATTGAGGGAAGTTACATAGGTCACTGAAAACGTCATTTCTTGTGCTTGTTTTCTTTGCTGCTACCAATATTTGAAGTTCTGGAATTCAAAACCAGATTATTCCTTGGTATGAAATTGTCTGGGTGGTGTGAAGCTGACTGCCTGGAGTGCAGAAATCAGTGTATCAACAGAAAGAGAGGTTTCTTTTTCAGCTTAATGAATATTTACCAGTCAGCATGTCTGACGGGCTTTTAGCAGTAAATATCACTTCAAACCAACTGCTGGAATCCCTGACTGTAATAACAGAAAGGAATGAATGGAAAAGGAATTCACGTTCCAAGTCCTTCCAGAGTAAGTTATTAAAAATAACAAAGTTGGAGTAGGGTTGGGAACAGACATATCAGCACCTGGAGAATGATTAATTTCATGATTGCTAAAAGCTGTTTGTTGTAATTAAGGTCGGTATCTGGCACATGCTGACCTTGGAAGTGGTCAGTGGTCCCAATAAATATTTATTGAGAGGAAGCTGACTCGGTTCCTTGGATGTGTAAAACCTGGGAATCTCAGCTTTGAACATTTTTGACAGCTATTGTATACTACCTCCTCTGACTTTAATCCTCACTGTCTTATTTTTCTTTCTTCTTCTGTCAACCTCATATTTGGAAATTTATGTTCCGAAATGATAACAGATCGTTTCTACAGTTTTTCTATGGAAAAATCACAGATCCTGCTGGAGAGAAGAAAGAAAGGTCTGACTGAAGGACTGTCTGGGAGGCAGGACTTGAGTTCAGCCATGGGCTCAGCTAAGGGCTTTTTGAATAGTCTAGAGGCAAACTGTTTAATCTATTTGTTCCCCACTTATAAGCTCAAGGCAATTATGCTTCCTCTAGATGTACAGCATGTGGGATCTGGAGGCCTAGACTTTGGCTTGGAAATCTACTGTACTAACTTCTACAGGAAAAGCAGCAACACAAGATTAACAGATGGAGCACCCTGTTTCTCAAACAGGGTTTGACAGGGCAAAGCTTTAGCCCATTTAGGGGATAGGAGAAATGGAGGCAAGAGCATTCACATAATCTCCTCTTCTTTTTTTTTTTTTTTTTTTTTTTTTTAGCTGTACTCAATTGGGGCATAAGCTGTATCTGCTTAACCTTTGCGGCTGAGGGCTCCTGCTTGGGTTCAAGCAAGTTCTGCTGTTTTATCACAGCAGAGTTCTTTGAAGTTCCTCTTGTGTCTTTGTGTCAAGGTGATTACCCTGAAGTGTAGCCAGCTGAAATAGACTTCAGGGACCAAAAAAGTATGTGAATAACCACTTTGCCTGTGTCTGGTTTTGACCACTATGTGCGGCAGTTACTGTTCAGCATTCTGCAGCAACAGCATTTAGTAAACCGGAACCAGTCTGGCCCATGCCTCAAAAAGTCAGAAGATGTATATTTAAGTACATAATTCCAAAACCTAAAACGCTTAACTTTAGGGTGTGGCTTACTGTGCTGCCTTAGTGCTCAGCAGAATGAGAGAGTCCTGCCCCAGGACTCCTGCATCCTATACCAGATGTGCTCCCTGTAGGTTAGAGATGCAGCATATGATTATGCATTTATATTTTCATACTGGTAAAGGCCCATCTGTTTTGTGTTCTCTTGTGCTTTGTGCTGTATAAATTTATTGAAAGCAATGATCTCTGCATAAAGATCTTTTAGTCTCAAGTTATAAGGAGAAAAAAGAGGCAACAAAACAGAAATTAGGTGACAGGGAAAAAAAATTAAGGAAACTTTCTAATTTAGTTGAGATCAGTAACTGCAATCTATTTGGAAATGTCACAGGTTTCCAAACCACTCCTCCCTGCTTAAAAACAGCCTGCTTCCTGTAGCAAAACAATAACAAGTGTTTGATCTAATCTCATGGTGCTGTGGATTAAGCATGTCTACACTGCAAAGACTAAACAATTTATACTTAACCGAGCAAGCTTTAAATGAGCTCCTTTGGAGGCCATTAGTAAGCAGGTGAGGACACACTGCAGGCTGCAGATGGCTCTCAGCTTCTGGGGAGATGTGTGGCGTTTCTGCCCATCCTGAGCCTTGTGCTTCTGCATGAGGTGCAGCACAGACAAAACAAACACTGCTCTTTTATCCTCTTGCACCGCAAGCAGAATCTAGCCCAAAGGAGTGATGCTGTTTGTACAGCAGTGATAAAGCATCTGGCCCATCACAGCTGTGTTGGGTTATTGCTGCAGCAACCTTGGGGTGAAGGGAGCTTGGGGGGGGGGTAAAGAGATGCTTCTGAGATAGTCAAGGGATGTTTCTTATGCAAAGAGAAGTGGAGAGGAAATTTGAGGCAAGCAAAAAATGTGGGGGGGAACTTGGGAAGAGCACTGAGATGAATTGAGGATGGAGACTGGTGAACTGGGGAAGCTGTGACTCAAGCTTTCCCTGATGCTGTATGTGGGGGGTCACTGCCAGTATTTGAAAAGGGACACACCAGTCCTGTGGCTTTCCTAAGGGGAACCAGATCCTCTTAATGCTTCCTTGCACTGGAAAACATGTGGGAGAGCAGGCATTGCTACCAACTGAGTTTTTTGGAGTTGTGCTTGCTTGTGGAATTTAATAGCAAGACTCCTCCTAGTTTCAGACACCCACTTTTGTCTTAAGAATCACATTAATTCTCACATCCCTTAGTTCTCAGGTTGTCTGTGCTTCGTTTGTGGCAATTGACACTCATTATGTCATAAGCACAAATTGCCACAGCATATTTTTTTTTAAGTTTGATGTAATGAGGAAAGAATGCAGATGGCACCAATACCTCATCATTTTGCACTGATTGTTAGTGGGAACCAACAAAATCAGATAAAGCCCTTCTGTATTAAGTGTACAAACAATCCACGAGATCAAAACCGCTGACTTCAGTTGTGTCAGATTTTCATGATCAAGTCCCTGTTTCCAGGACAAAAGGCAAATGCAGCTGAGCGTCTTGGACAGCCTCCTGTTCTAAAGGGACATTGCCACACTGCAACGTCTCTGACTGGTCCTGAATGGAGCGGGACATACTGCTTTGGAAAGGGTTATGCTGTGGTGCTCACTGCCTTGGTGAGCCCCTTATATTAAGCCACTGTTTCTCTGCATTTGGGTTGCTCAACTGTTTCCCCACCCTGTTTTGTAGGGAGTTGTGTACTAGGAATTTATTGAGACTTGATCTTGTCTGCAGGGCACCAGTACTTTCCCTGGATGATCTTTACCTGTAATGGCTGAGGAGCACATTCTCCAAACATAGACAGGGAAAAGCGTGTGGAGGGCATCTCTGGCTGCAAGCAGTGGCCTGAGATCTGCAGGGACTCCGCGACTTTGTGGAAGTCACTTCTACAGTGGTCTCCTGCTAATAGAGCTCTTCTTGTTAATCTGCTAGCTGTGTGCTAAAAATGTATTTGCTTGGTGATGAAAAGTGTAAGGGAAACCTCTTACAGTCTTACAGGATATCTCTTTAGTTCGAAATACCTGAAATAGGAACAAACTGTTTATTTGAATAGTCCTGTGTAATACTAACAGGAGTCACGAGATGGGGCTATTTTAGCTAAATCTCCCCAATTCTGTGTCACTGACTGGAGGGACAGCTAGGTGGGAAATCTCTGTGCGTGTGAAGATGCACTTGGCTCGAAAATGAGCCCAGCATCAGCGGGGGTGTGTGTACCCGGGTCTCAGCAATCCTTTGTTCATTTGTGCAGGTACAGCTCTGACAGAGGCTTCCCCAGATGCAACAGCCCAAAACTGTGTGTGTAAGCTTGAGATAGGGGTTTTCCTTCTCTCTCCCTGGGTGCCTTAGGACACCCATTTCATTGTTATCCCTGTGTGGAGAGGGCAGATGAGTGTTCCTAGTGAGTCTTCTAGTTCATTTGGCAGAGATTCCTTTCCACACTGCCAGGGAATGGGTTAAAAGCACACTCAGTTTGGTGTTCAACATCTTTAAACAGTCATCTCTTTAAAGTGTATAAAATGTAGCTTTAAATAAATCCTCATTCTTCTACACTGCGTGTTGTTAGATGCAAACAAGCAGAACTTTCTCCCCAGGTATTGTGTGCCTCTAAAAAAGGCTGAAATAAGAGATTTCTGTGACCTGAAACACCTAATTTAGGCTCTGTGGGACTCTGCCATCCAATAAGCTCTTTGCTCCAGAGCTCAGAAATAATTTTTTAAAAATTGCATTAAAATAGCAGATGTTAAAAATACGCAGCTTGGGAGAGCAAAAGCTCTCCTCCCCCTTCCCAAAGGCACAGAATAATAGATAACATTAATATATGACATCTGAGTCTGTGCGTTTGTGCAGTTGAACATTTCATGGTATCTGGACTAAGTGATGATAAAGAAACTAAATTGGATGTGGCTTGGAAGATTTTGTCTGCATCTGTGATTCATCTCCAGCTTTCTTTTTCACTATGGGGGCAGAAGAGCGGTGAGTGCTGTAACAAAAGCACCAGGCACTACAGGTTGGGTTTAGCCCTAGTGTAAGCTAGCACAGATCCTCTGATGCTGGAGTTGCATGTCTGCTGAGAATGTGTCCCAGGTCCCTGTTATATGTAGATTAACAGCCAATTACGCTAATTATGTTCCCAGTTGAAGTACAGAATTAACTAATGCTGTTTGTAACTGTTTGAATATCAGCTCATTGAAACAAAAGAAATGCGCAATATCTGTGAGGAATCGGCAGAGATTCTTAGAGGATAGACATAAATTGCTAGTACTTGATGCATCGTGTTCTTTGCCTTGCAGAATTCCTTGCATGAAGAATGAGCTAACATAGAGCTTACTGTGGGCTTGAAGGCCAGGAATAGTAGATGTTAAGACATTAACAGAGATGCTTTCCCTCTAAACTGTGGTGTTTAACAAACAAGTTGGGGTGATCTTGTAGCTTTGCGCTGTCTTGAAGCATGGGCATTAATCCATATGTGTTGGGCAGCCACGATTTCTCCTCTGTAAGGAGTAGAGAAGTAGAAGAAAAGACAAGGCTAAAAATAAAACTTCTGGAATATGAAATGCTCTGTAGAAGGGAGGTTTGGTGAGAGGAAATGGTGGACTGAAAATGGGAGGAGTCTGTGGAAACTGGATAACTTGCTGTCTTGGCTTATAGCTTGGGACATGGGAATTCCAGGCTCCTGTCATGGGCACAAGTCATACTTAAGCATGTGTGGTTACAGCAGAGAAAAAGATGCAGACGACTGCCGAAAATAATGTTTATACAATGGTCACTTAGAAATGCATTCTTTCCAATTGTTAAATTGCTTGGAGCATGTAGGGCTGAGAAACTTGAACATTCTTCAGGGTTTCTTCACAAATATGTATCGATGGCTCCAGACAAACCCAAGGTCTGTGGGGTATTCTTGCAGTTAGCTATTCTGACAGGAAGCTTGATTGCTGTGTTTCCGAGGAAAAGACCGCAAGGAAGAACAGATTCCTTGTGCTGTGTCAGTCTCATCCCGCTGAAGCCAGTATAAATGAAGGAAGCTAATGAAAACACTTGTCGTGGGTTAGGCTTCGCTAGCTTGTTAAGAAGATGAAGTTTTAGAAGGCATTATAAGACCAAATGCTTGTTTTGTGTGTGACATGGCTTAAAGGGGAACTGATGCCTTCAGGTGTAGCTGCAACAAGAGGATGTTTCCCACTGGGGTGCATTTTGCACTGAACAAAGGCCCAGCGCATGTAGGAGAGAGTCCTGGGACAGAAATGCTGCTGTAATGTGGTAATGTAGAATATGGAAATCAACCAAGTGCTGATTATTCCTAGAAGCTATATTCAGGTTGAGTTACCAAGTGTTTTATTTTCAAATTTGTCCTATTTCCCCTCTAAATAGTGTACCATTTGTGGTTTTGGCTGTAGACACTGAAGTGTCCAGTCTTGAACAGTCAGATCCTGAACAGCACAAACCCCATGTCTCCCACCAGTGCTCATCCTTCAGATCCTGCTTGGGAAGATGTTTTGGTACGATGTATGTGAAAAGCAGAAAGATGAGGTGCTTTATAGATTGCCACTTTTTAGTGGGGCACAGTTGTGATGGACTGGCACTGGTAAAATCAGAGGGCAACTAATTCTGCAGCTTAACGCAGCCTGTCCTTCAGTATGCAGTGAAGAACAATAATAGCCTCAAATTTGCTTTCTGGGACACTGAAATACCTATAGCTGCTCTGATCTCTGAATCATGTAAATCTGAGAAAGCTAAATATGGTGTTGTGTTATCCTTTCAAATGAAGGTGAAGACAGTTCACATTTATAGTGCTCATAAAATGGTTGGCAAATGATGTTCACTAAAGCATGAGCTATCTTACCAGTTGCTGCTTTTTAATATAGTAGCCATGGGAATTATTCATGGACACCTAGCTTAACCTGGCACAAAATACTGCATCTCATCATGGAGAAAAATTCTGCTACTTGCTCATGTACAGTAATAAAGATTTTGAATCGTATTAACTTATGGTGTTATATATAGACTGTAGGTTGAGAAGTTATTTCAGTCCTTTAGGATTCTGGTTGTACAGAAAGCTATAGTTATGCAGTGAAATTAAAAAAAGAAAAAGTCTTGGGAATGTGACAGTAAAATGACAGTTCTTGAGCACTTGGGTCAAGAAAAAAAAAAAGATTCAGGTTTTCATAGTGGCAGGTCTCTGTATAGCAGTTGATATATGAAGACTGCCCCTGAGATTGATCTGCTGTGCTGCAGTCAGGACTGTAGCAGAAGGTCTGCTCAGTGAAGAACATAATTAAGGTAGTTTATACAAAAGGTAGGAGGAAGGAAGCAAAATATCCTTGTTTTGCAAATAAGCTCTCTGAAATTGAGCAAGGACATCAAAGCACAGTAACAAGGGTCTGAGTTGTTAGATGTCCCTTTCTTACTGAGGTAGCAACACTGGAGCCAGATTTCAAGTGCTCATCTCCTAGGGATGTCTGAAGATGAACCTCTTGAGGGAAGTTCTCTTTAGGGCTTTAGGTAGAAATAAGGATAAATACAGTGAATGATATGGAACTGACTGGACCCCCACTTCTTTATCAACTGCAATAAATCTCATCTGTAGTTTCCAAAATATATCTTCACAGGCAATAAAACAGTCTTGATGATAAAGCCGCATCACCCCAGTGGGACTAGGACAGGTTACAGGCCAGGATTTTTTTTCAAAATCACTGATTTGTCCAGGTTACACTGGACAGAGGCTGAAGTCCTTTCATGAAGCTTCCTGCTGAGCATGTTTTTGAGGGGGGAAGGAAGCTATATGGCACATGTTCCTCCACTGTTTTATGAGACTGAAATTGGCAGAGGAGGTTTGAACATACATGTTAGGCTTGATACCTCTGATACAGAGTATCTCTGGATGTTTCATCTTTTTCTAATGCCAGGGTGTTTCTTAGTGATGGTCAGTGAAACTGAAGTGCCTAGATCTTTGCAGCTTTGACTGTCTTAACTTCCGTGTGTGTGATAGGCAGTACAGCACTAGGTGACCACTGAGGCTACTCCCAACTCCAGTTTGTAATGTGACATGTAAAGAAACAGTAATAAGGCTTAACTAAGCAAAAACAATCTAAACAAATTAGGAAGTTCCAATCAGTTATTTATTACCTATGTGTTTCATTCTTTTGTTTTGTCCTGTACTCACTGTCAGCCGAGGGCATGAGAAGGGGAAGACACCAGACATTGACTATGCAAGGTTTCCAGAAATAAGACAGTTAAAGTGAATGTTTTTCCACCCAAGTCTTATTGAAGTATCTTCTAATTAGTACTGTGTGCAGGCTAAATATTCCTGAAGTTTTTATTGCTAACTATTTATGCAGTAAGTAGGACAAAATGGTCTTATGAAGCTATTGTTTCCCTGTCCCCTCTGTAGGCTTGCATTCTTGCCTCTTTGCTTTTTTTTCTTCTTACTCCTAGAAACTGGAGACATTTTCTTAGGCATCCAGCACAAATTTTAAAAAGTGAAGCCAGACTCCCCTAAGGAAAATTCCCACCCAGAGCTAGTCCAGCTGCACTTGCTTTAGAAACCTGTCAGGACACTCTTTTTCTTAGGAAGACTGGACAACATTGCCAAGGATATTTTTAATACTTTAAAAAAGGTTTGCTGTGGCTCCAGTAAGCAAACACATGGTTACAGCATGGTTACATTTGCCTTAAGGCAAATCAAGGTAGAAGGGACTCTGCAAGTATAGAACCAAGAAATACAAAACCTGTTTCTGCAAATCAGTGGTGAAGTGAGGGGGAGTAACTTATAAAATACCAGACATAGAATAGCTTACAAATTCCAGAGGATCTGGAATGAAGACTAAATACACATAAATACAGAAGCTATGGTGTTTTACACCAGGTGAGGAACTTGTCTTTATATCAAATTATTGTGTGCTTCATATGACAGCAACCAAGCGGCATTAATCTTTAGGATGTTAATTGTTTCCTTTGATCTATGGGAGTTTTAGACTATCAGGAATATGTTTCATGTTCCATCTGTTGCAGACATATACATTGGCCTCCCCACAGGAATAACAAAATATCATTTTAGAAATGCTTCAGTTCTTGTTGCTTTTTCAGTGTTGTCAGGGCACCAAAAGGGCTTACAGCACAACCAACCTTCAAAATGACTGTTAATATTCCAGTTCAGAGAACACCTTCCTTTCTTTCCAGTTCCCTGCCTGCATGCAGATATGTTTTGCTCTGACATCTGTGCTGTTACATGTACAGCACCTGAGAATCTGCTGCTAAATGGTTAATAAATGCCCTTGCCTGAATAATACTTGCAGTGAAGGAGATATTTAATTGCTTTTGTATGTCCACTCAGCTTCAGTCTTCAAATGTTAGACACAGAAACTTATTTGGTGCCTACAGCAATCTGAACCTCAGTGGTTGTGGTTTCTTGGAGAGCTGCTGGAGCCTGTAGCTTGAAAGCAAGATTGTGCTGCAACTCCTGGGCTCCTTTTGGCTATAAATCCTCAAAAGTCGGGGGAGTTATCTCTTCAGAAACATCTGTAACCATGCACTAGGGCATAAATACACTGAAGAAAGTGGATTTACACAGAGTAAGTGAATAGAGTTGTTCTTTGTGTGGCTTGATGAATTCAACATCAGTTTCTGCATTACACTGGAGTCTTTAACAGCAGCAATCAGGCATAGAGATAAAACTTTATTGTTAGATGATGCCACTAAGCTGTTGGCCCAGTAGATAAAAACTTAGATGCTCCAGAAGCTGAGTGCTTTGCAAATAAAAACAGGTTTATAAAGAAAGGCTGAAGATGCTGCAACTGCTTCCCACTTTTGACTCATGCTCCTTAGCCCTTTCTTATTGTTTGTCATATTTGTTTTTTTTTTCTCTCATGGAGATGCTTCCCTAATTTGATGCCCTTCATGCTGTTCACCTGCTGGCAGTTATCCAACCCTTACATTACCATCTACTCCTCTAGCGCTGAGAGTGCTGTTGATACTCATGTGTTAGAGGTCTGATATACCATCAGGCAAATCCAAGGATCTTTAGATTCAGACGGCAGATGAAAATCTCTTCTGTCCTGAAATAAGTGGGTGTTTTGTAGTTTCTTAGCTTAAAGATCTGACTTGCAGACTTAGCTTTCAAAGTATAGCAGCATGCTAAATCAAGGACCCACTGGCTCAAGGGGTCTCTGTAAACCAAATCTGTGGGTTGTCTGGTGCCCTGCTGCCAAATCTCTCCTTTGGCCTCATGGTGTTATGGGTCAGGGCTTTGGCCAAGCCTCTTGGAATGACAAGCCCTGGTGTTACTCTAGGCAGTACCCATGTTGATCTTCCACACCTGTAGGAAAATACTTTCCCAGAAGTTGCTCTGGTGAACCTTGGAAGGGGAGTTGTGACTGGAAATGTGCTTTGTTTTTAAAGAGATGAGGAAATTCAAACTTAATTGGGTGATTCCTAGGCCTGAAAAACTGTATGGATCTGGATTCCTAGATCTATATGGGTCTGGATTCTTTTTCAGAATTAGTTTATACCTATTTGGAGCAAGCCTTCTACTGGAAATATCAACCTTTTTCGTTGTTACAGTTTCTGTAGAGTGAATAAATTGTATCAGTATGAGGGAGAGTCTGAGACAACACTCTGCTTCAAGCTGAGCTGCTGTTTAATGTGTATGTGCTGGTTTCTGGCTATTGCTATGTGCTATCTGTGTGCTCCAAACCCCAACAAATTCTGCTGACAAAATATAATTGTTCCCTGTGTAACATCACTGGAGAAGCTGGTGAATAAACCCTGTACCAGCCCATTCAATGCAATCAGTTGGGCAGTCCTGTTTATTAAGCAAAACTTAGAGGCAAAATTGAGTTCCCCATAATTTTTTCCTTCTGTTTAATTTCCAAGTTTAACAGATTAATCTCCTTTAAATATGAAAGCTAGCAGATTATAAAATCCTAGTTAAACTCTGAGGAAGTTGTTTGTCTTTAGTGTTTGTTTCCCCTAGATCAGTGGAAACAGCACAAATGTGAATGATGTGCATCACCCTCCAACACGTTCATTATCCTTATTCCCCCTCAATGGGAGTTGCTTCCTGTCATTTAGCTCAAAGCTGTGTGTAAGAGCTCCTCACGGTATTCCTTTATAATAACAAGTAGCCAAATCGTTGAAGGCAATAGGCGTGTTGTTGATTCACTCGCTGTTAATTTTCTTCACCATCACATTTTGACCTTTTTTATTTTGTCATTAATCAACTAAATCAAATTATCAGCTCTTCAAATGGTTTTCCATACATGTTAGGTCAAACCCTAGAACTTACTCTGTAAAATCCATGGCTCCTGCACTGCTTTTTGTGGGGCTTTACCTGATCCTTCCTGGGCTGGTCCAGGCTCTGTGACAGTACAAGGCCTCATGCTCTGAAAGGTATCCCCAGTTACTTGTCTTGCATATGTTTTCCTACATTGTTGTTGTTTTTCTGTCTTGTCTGATGAGTACTAAAGGTTAACTTAAATTCCTAAATTGGGGATTTCTTTCCAGTAACCTTATTGCTAATTTCCATAATTTGATAAACATAAATGCCTCAGTGTGGTAGCTTTGCACCAGCATGGCTTCACCAAGGGCAGATCTTGCCTGACCAATCTGGTGGCCTTCTATGATGGAGTGATGGCTTCGGTGGACAGGGGAAGGGCGGTGGATGTCATCTACCTGGACTTCTGCAAAGCCTTTGACATGGTCCCTCACCACATCCTTCTCTCTAAATTGGAGAGGTGTGGATTTGAAGGATGGACTGTACGATGGATTAGGAACGGACGCAGCCAAAGGGTTATGATTAATGGTTCTGTGTCAGGGTGGAGGCCGGTCACGAGCGGTGTCCCTCAGGGGTCCGTCTTGGGACCGGTGCTCTTTAACATCTTCATCAATGACATAGACGATGGCATCGAGTGCACCCTCAGCAAGTTTGCGGATGATACTAAGCTGAGTGGTGCCGTCGACACATTGGAAGGAAGGAAAGCCATCCAGAGGGACCTGGACAGGCTGGAGAAGTGGGCCCGTGTAAACCTAATGAGGTTTAATAAGGCCAAGTGCAGGGTGCTGCACTTGGGTCGGGGCAACCCCAGGTATTTATACAAACTGGGGGAAGATCTCCTTGAGAGCAGCCCTGCGGAGAAGGACTTGGGGGTCCTGGTGGACGAGAAGCTGGATATGAGCCGGCAGTGCGTGCTTGCAGCCCGCAAAGCCAACTGTGTTTTGGGCTGCATTAAAAAAGGGGTGGCCAGCAGGGAGAGGGAGGTGATTGTGCCTCTCTACTCGGCTCTTGTGAGGTCCCATCTGGAGTACTGTGTCCAGGCCTGGGGCCCCCAGCACAGGAAGGACGTGGAGCTCTTGTAGCAGGTGCAGAGGAAAGGTTGAGTGAACTGGGCTTGTTTAGCTTGGAGAAGAGAAGGCTCTGGGGAGACCTCATTGTGGCCTTCCAGTACTTGAAGGGAGAGTATAAACAGGAAGGGGAGCGACTGTTTACGAGGGTGGGTAGTGATAGGACAAGGGGGAATGGCTTTAAATTAAGACAGGGGAGGTTTAGGTTAGAGATTAGGAGAAAGTTGTTCACCCAAAGGGTGGTGGCACACAGGTTGCCCAGGGAGGTTGTGGATACCCCATCCCTGGAGGCATTCAAGGCCAGGCTGGATGTGGCTCTGAGCAGCCTGGTCTAGTGGTTGGTGGCCCTGCATATGGCGGGGGGGATGAAACTAGATGATCACTATGGTCCTTTTCAACCTGGGCCATTCTATGATTCTATGATAGTAATCCAATGTGAGATCAGAGTCAAGTCTGTCATCTTGCTGTTACCTCAGCCTAAAAACTGAGTGGAGACAAAAATTTGAAGCTGTTTTTAGAGCAGCTGAGCGGCATAGAAGGCTGTATTATCTCTGCCATGTCAGGATGCTATAGGGAAATTTCATTAAAACAAATTTTGGGGGAAAATCATTATAGCAAATGGATGGGAACCAGGGATAAATTTGGTATCAACTGTACAAAGAGGATTGCACAGGCAAGATGTGTAGAGGTACTTTAGCAGTCCATGGTATTAATATGTGAAGAAGACACATGTCACAATGTTAGCTTTGTGAATTCTTTCTTCTCTTTTTCTGCAGTTAAGTGGTTACCCTGCTCCACTGTCCTTGTGCTGAAGGACCTATGTTCTTTACGTGCTTATTCAGTTTGCACTAATGGCTTAGTTTCTCTTCAAATAATCATTTTCCTTATCCATCAATGAGTTGTTCTCCCTATTTATATTTTGAGTCATGTTTTACTCTGATTTGCATTAATCATGAGAGACATTTTGAACTGTGAGTTGCTGTGAACTCACTATGCAACAACCCCTACCACAATGAGGCATTGTCCACATCCAGTATCTAACCCATGTCCCATTAGTCAGCGGCTGACTTTGAGCCAATGTATGTAATAGGGGAAGCTAAGGAAACAGATTCATAGTTATTGGAGCAGCTAAGTGTGGGTACATTCCTATCAGAGGTTTGCACAATTTAACAAAGCCGATTGCTTTTCAATGTGGCAAATCTTAGCTCATACGGGTGGCTTTTGTAAAATCTGCTCAAGCGTTTACCTGTCTATTTAGGTCCCTGAAATACCCTTGCAAATCCAGGGTTGATCCCTCGAGTTTCTAGAAATATGTTTGACTTCCAGATCTGCAGACGTTCTGTTCAGACTTTGCGTATGCCCTATATACATAGTCATGTGTATGTGGATTCCAGATCTCAATTATTACTACCCGTACACTGAGTCCATTGCTGTAAGCTGTTTACCCTTCCTGTGTACCTACATGCAGATTCCAGTTCTCAATTTTAATATATATAAAAAAAACCCCTCTTTGTGTGTATATTTATACACACACATACAAAAAGCCTTACATTTGGATTACATCTGTGGCAAGCTGAATTTCACCATGAACTTGGGGCAAGAAGGAGATTCTGAAAGTTTTATTGATAGCATATAAACATTGTTGTGTCCTTGATGTATGTGAAATATAGATGTTGACGAATAAAAGTTGCATTGTGGCATTTGAACCTAGCTTGAACTAGATTATATGTTTTTGTTCTTTGTCAAATACATAGTTTCATTTTTTTTTTACTTGGAAGAAACAGGGTTTTCTATCTGGCCCATGTAACCTAATCTTAGTCTTGTCTGAGATACAAAGAAATTGCCAATTTTTCCCATCTTGTGGCTCCATTGATTGTACTGGAATTGCACCCAAGATTAATGTCTCAAGTTTTGGGAGTGTTTTGTTTTCTTAAATTGGACCACTGAACTTCTGGAAAATTTAAACCACTTCCAGCGTGGGAGCCAGCAAAACTATTAACCCATATGGTAGCATTTAGATTGAGATCACTGACATGATCTCATGCTGCATGTAACTTTTGATGTTTGCATGTCAGCAAGAAAGCTGAAGAGTAGAAGAATAGATTCAGCATCAGAAAAGAGTTATTCTTCCTCTTGTTGAGGGTTTTTGTGGTGTGAAGAACCTTTCAGCTCCTTCCTTTCCCAGTAAAAGACATGCGTCACAAAAGCCAAATGTTGAATAAAGAAAAGCCTGTTCAGAAACCATCAGCTCATCCTGATATCAGTTGGCACAACTTGTGCCTGATAATCTGCCTAAGACTCATCAGCTGTGACATCTAGCTCCCAGAGGCTGTTTATTCTGGCTGATTAGCCACAAGAAAGGGAATTTTAGCAGAAGACAAAGAACAAACTGGAGTGCATTGTTTTTTCGTTCACACTCAGTCTTACAGATCTGATCATGGCTACTTTTAAAAGACCCGTTTGAAGGCCTCAGCTTTGTGTAGTGTGCTTTGCATTCAGAGATGAGCCTTGTTTCTGGGAAGTCCTAAACTAGCCAGGATTGGCAGACAAGCAGGACAAAATCCTTCTTGCTAACTGAATGGCCTTTTACTGCCTCCCATATCTCCCTCCTCTTATCTGAGACCTCTGGTTCTTAGTTTTTTCTCTCATTCTTCAGCTACTTTTCTCAGCTGTTCTTGGGGTCCTGATAGTCCCAAGTGTTCTTCCCTGTTGGTTGTCCCATGGATTTGTCGTGATTTCTATGTGCACAGAGCATATGCAGATACCTTACTTGGTGTCTGGTTTCTGTAGTAGATGTTCATTGCTATGGTTGCAGTCTGAGCAGTTAACTGCGTTGCTCGTTTATTTTTAATTCTAGTTTTTGTTTTGTGAACTTGAGAAATGTAAGGATTAGGTGGTGTTTGTATCTGACTCTCCAGTCTGGCTTCTTACAGGGAGGCACAGAATACTTTCCTGGGGGCTTTTCTCATCAATGATGAAGCTCTAACTTGAGGCTGTGTATGTATCGCAGAACTGTGTGCTTGCTAGGTGTTACGGGCTGGTTTAAAGTCCTTAAGGCACATTGTCCTCTCATTCCTTCTGAGTGAGTGGTGTCCATCACCTGTAGAAGAGGTGGAATGAGATGCCCTGTCCTCACAAGTGATCCTGAGAGAGCTGTGCTGCTTTTCGGCAGTCAAGTCCAGGTTGTAGAGAGGACTCTGGTGCTTGGAGATCTTCATCTGGCACTGAGTACAGCTCTGCTGTGCTCAGGCTGAGGAGCTACCCCTTGCTTTTACCAGGTGGCGGACTGCTAGAGTATGGTTGGTGGCTGTTACAGGTGGATCTCTCTCCCACTTTTTTCTTTGGTTGTTAAATTTTATTTACGTTAGTCCTACAGCAACAGTGATGAGACTGAGGTCATAGCTTGCCAGCGTCTGTTACCTTTATCTTGTCTACTGAAGATCAGATTAATCTGTAGTCTCCCCTTGCCCCTCCCAAATTGTACAATTTAAAGCTGGTTGTTCTGTCTGCAGCTAATTAATGGTGTATTTCACTGAGACTAGCAGCAACCCATCTGGGTTGCAGGCCATGTGTAACCTTGTAGCTGAAGTATTGGGAAACTTTACAGATAGCTTTACAAAGCTGCTTTCTAGCTATTTGGTAAAGAAATGAATAAGTGTTAGGGCTGCCAGGAACAGGTCCCATTGCGATGTATTTGAACTTCAACAGGTAGAAAAATAAGTGTTTTGAGCAATCAGTAGCAGTCATTGTCCATTCATACAGCTAAAAGTGGCTGTTAGGGTGGGTGAATTTTTTAGATGTTGCCCCAAATTAGTCCAGCTGCTTCCATCAAAGAAGGTGTTTCACCAGAGGTTAGTGAGCAGCTTTTGAAGTTCAGGCTCTTGACACCAAGATCCTGAAGTCAGCACAAAGGTGGCTCTGAATCTATATTTCACACTGGCATGCTTGAATAAACCAGGAGTCTGGAACTCTTAGTTACTGAGCCATGCCCTTGCTGCTTTGTAAGATGGGAAGTCCTCAGTGTCATTGAGTACAACCGTCCTGCTGTTGTGGCTACATCACAAGTATGTGCTCCCAAACTAGTTCTGAATTCAGCTTGTGCAGACCAGCTGTGAAGCTGATTGCTCAGAGGAGGCTAACTATGCAGGGTTTCACCATATTCTTGGATGAGCTGCACCCAAGTGTTTGGGACAAGCACTTCTACTGTATTTCTACAGCCATGTCCAGCCTAGCCAAGTTACAGAAAGTTCAATCTGCCTTTGTAGTTTTGTGAGTTCTTGCTCAGTAGCAGGCATAAGGGACTTAGACACCAATTCCCAGAGCCCCCCCATTTCCCTGTGTTCTCAGCAGTGTGCTATAACCAAGTTAGCCCTTAGATATGCATCAGACAGCATAACACTCAGAGGTTCTCAGAATGTACGAGTGCAATAAGGTTTCACTGGGTGAACGGATAGCTACAGATGTGCACGGTCCAGATTGTCTGAGCTAATACATTTGTGGTACAATCACATGCTGCCTTTGTCCTTTCTCTACCGTAATAAGGAGAAGTCATGTGAAGGAACCACTAAAATGAAAATCCAATGATGCCGAGTTGTTAGAGAGATACAGCTTTCAGCACAACTTCCCACTGTTGTGTACCATTTTTCCAGAACACCTTAAATGTAGGATCAGTTGACAGAGATGACTCATGAGGCTAGGTATTTAAAACTGTCTGAAAAAAAACTAAAAATAAATGAACAAACAAAAAAAAAACTGAAGATTTTGCATCTTTTCTCACAGAGGTTCTTAGGGTGGTGAAGGAGGATGTATTTGTGTGATGGTGACTTTCAATTTGTTTAAACTGCTCCTTACAGCAGGTTTTTGGGTACAGGCTAATCTGTCCTGATAATGCACATGGAGTTCTTGCCACTTTCAGTTAGAAACTGCCTTAGTTCTGGCCC
Organism: Syrrhaptes paradoxus; assembly: GCA_013400615.1. Lineage (NCBI taxonomy): Eukaryota > Metazoa > Chordata > Aves > Pterocliformes > Pteroclidae > Syrrhaptes > Syrrhaptes paradoxus. The sequence goes on from VZTO01020189.1 coordinate 232,049, forward strand.
GGAATTCAAGCCGAGGACCCTGATGTAGATTGAACTGGCCTCTTGCAGGAACTTGTAACACGATTTTGTCTTAAGTCTGTTCTTGCTAAGAGAAAAAAAACCCAATTATATCACTTTGGTTACTAGAAGCAGAATAAAGGAGATGCTGACTCTATCTTTATTTGCTTAGAGTTCAGTTGTATGCCTGAGGACAAGAGTTGCTGAGGTTACAGGGCAGGGTAGGTCACCTGCGTTTTGGGTTCTGAAGCAGAAGGGAACCTGGCTTATAAAATGCAAAAGAACTTGAAACATCTTCACTCATGACAGTTTTGTATGTTAAGAGCTTAACTTGTGTGTTTCTGTTAGAGCTTATTTCTCATTAAATGACACTTCTGGGGCCAATGAGTCTTGCAAAACTGGGCAGTTCTGTGATCACCTTCCCTGGTTTCCCCCAATCGTCTTTAGTTAAGTGAAAGTCAGAATCCCTTTGGTAACTCACCACCTGCTAAACTTGCAGGTTAATGGACCAGATGCTAAGGAGATGTTATTCTTGGAAGTAAGTTCCCTGTCAAGAACCTAAACTTTAAAAAAAAACAAACAAAAAAAACCAAACAAACAAAAAAAACACCTTCGAAAGAAACAATCCTTGCTTCATTTGAAATAATAACAAAAACATTTTATCTACTTATTCCACACTGTTTTTATCTAAAAGCAGGCTGTGCAAGGTATGATCTGGAACTGCTCTTGAGAGAGAAAACATACATAGATTTTGGGGCAGGGAGAGAGTTAAGCCCATTTAGACAATCCTGTCCTGACCAATAGTCCCATTAGAATGACTGAAACAATTCTCTTTGCATTTAGTGAGAAGAGAGGGTTGTTTTTAGCCTTTCTTGTACAGCTACAGATTTCCAGAGGCTGCTTGTGTGAGGTATGTTATTGCTGCTTGTCTTGTGGATGTTACTGGTCTCAGATGAGTTCAGAGCCTCTTTGTGTTAGGCATCATACCCCTAGGAGCAGGAACTGAGCTTGTGCTGCAAAGCCTGCTGAGACAAGGGCAGGGTGATAAGGACTGTTATCTGTCAATTCTATTTCACAAACAGACAAGAAGTCCCAAAAGACTGAAGGTAGGGATGATTTAAGATTACATAAGCGGAAAAAGAGCTGATTTTCTATAACTAGAATTCCCATTAAGTTCTACATAGATCTGATTTAAAAGATTTAAACTTAAAATATTTTATTTAATTTTTTTATATCA
>VZTO01020189.1:233834-253765 GCA_013400615.1 Syrrhaptes paradoxus
AAAAAAAACAAACAAAAAAAACCAAACAAACAAAAAAAACACCTTCGAAAGAAACAATCCTTGCTTCATTTGAAATAATAACAAAAACATTTTATCTACTTATTCCACACTGTTTTTATCTAAAAGCAGGCTGTGCAAGGTATGATCTGGAACTGCTCTTGAGAGAGAAAACATACATAGATTTTGGGGCAGGGAGAGAGTTAAGCCCATTTAGACAATCCTGTCCTGACCAATAGTCCCATTAGAATGACTGAAACAATTCTCTTTGCATTTAGTGAGAAGAGAGGGTTGTTTTTAGCCTTTCTTGTACAGCTACAGATTTCCAGAGGCTGCTTGTGTGAGGTATGTTATTGCTGCTTGTCTTGTGGATGTTACTGGTCTCAGATGAGTTCAGAGCCTCTTTGTGTTAGGCATCATACCCCTAGGAGCAGGAACTGAGCTTGTGCTGCAAAGCCTGCTGAGACAAGGGCAGGGTGATAAGGACTGTTATCTGTCAATTCTATTTCACAAACAGACAAGAAGTCCCAAAAGACTGAAGGTAGGGATGATTTAAGATTACATAAGCGGAAAAAGAGCTGATTTTCTATAACTAGAATTCCCATTAAGTTCTACATAGATCTGATTTAAAAGATTTAAACTTAAAATATTTTATTTAATTTTTTTATATCAGTCTTCTCCCTCTATCTGCTCCTTTATTACCTCTGTCAAATTAGGCCCATAAATCTGTTGCTGTGCCACAGACTAAATGCAGATCATGTATTCCAGGCTTGTGCATTAGTTTTGGTACTTCGGTTTAGTGCCTGGGCAGAATACTCTTCAGCTGAAGTAGCTGGCAGTGACTGCTAATGGTGAAAACTTCTACTGATCAATTAGAGAACTTTCCACCAAATCACAATTTTTACAAGTGCAATTTTTCCTGACTATTGTAAGGCTCTTGGTTTAGCCACCTTGTAAAAGTTAATTCATTCATTTAGGATCTTTGTAGAATAAATTTCTGGATCAGTCTTATCTCTTCTGAGACACAGTTTGACTATGTTGACACTACCTCTCCAGAGACTCCTCACTAAGACAAATTCATTTCTTTATTTTGGTCTAAAGCTACTGATTCTTTAGCTGCAATTCATTTCAGCAGCAATCTGCCTCCTTTCTGAAACTTCTAGTGGAGGAAATGTTTAAACTGACGAGACTTGATTGTTTTATTTGTGTATCTGCAGCATTTTATACTTACCAATTTTTACGATAGCCCAACATAAGGAAAAGCTTGAAGTCTTAAATTCTTACTTGATATGGGACAAGCTGTTCCTTCCTTTTGGCTTCAGATCCTATCCCTATCTGCCTATCCCACACTGTTTTTTGAACACATCAATTAAACAGCCATTTTAAGGACCTGCCACTTACCACATATTTAAGCCATCTCTCTTTACTGGCCCTATTCTTTTATCCTATAGCTTGTCTATGTTCATCTTAATTTTTATAGTGCCTTCTTCTGTGTCCCTTGACAAACCAACTGCTTAAAAAAATCAATCTCCAAAGACATCTTGCTAATTCTTCACTACCTGCATGGATTGGGGAAGGGACATCTCTCCAAGAATTTTTACTTTGCTTTCTATGTGATTTTCTTTTTTTTACATGGTGAGTCTTAGATCATGGGTGACTTTCAGCCCATAAAAACACAGCTTGGTGAGTAGAATGTATCCTATTTGACTTTCAGCTCATATTTTTGCCCTTCCCACTGTGACACACACATCTTATTCTTTGCCAAGCGAAGAACAGTTTGCACTTAAGATGAAAATAAGTGAAATGGCAATGGCAGAATGCCAAAACTTGCTGTTTCTGCTTTTTGTGCAATAATAATACACAGTTGTGTTCTGGAGTCTGATGGGAACAATAGCACAGCTCTATGCTGGAGAAATGCATGTTGTTAAGTGATCAAAGAGGGAAAAGAAACTGATTATGTAAACCTGGAACAAAAATAAAGGGTATGCTTTTTAATATAAGGTCAAAGTAATTAAATGCTCAGTTAGAATAGCCTTTGTCATTCACTTAAGTAATTCGGTTACTCTCACAGATTCATCTTCAGTGTCCTCTCTGCCTGCTGCTTTAAGGTGACTTATGATCCCTGAGTCATCTCTATCTAAAATGTTTTTGGAAAAGTGATGGTCACTAAGTCTTTTGCCCACAGGTACTTCCAGCTGTGCCTAGAACACCTTGGTAGCTTCACCCCTGAAATGTAGAAAGCTGTGGGGTTAGAAACCCTGGTGTGGTCCCCATTCACAAATGGGGACGTGCAGGAGTCTCCTTTATTCCGGGAGTCTTACCTTGGAAAAATAGGGAAGCAAAATCTAGCTTTTAAAGTACTGTCATTGCAGAGCTGTCACAGGGACAGTATGCCATAGACTGAGCGTGGCAGGCATGGTGCAGAGGGCTAAGTGCAGTACCATTACTACAAGCACTCCTAGAAAACTTCTGCCTTCCTCATAAGAGGTGGGCTTTCCAACTGAGGCTTAAGATGGGCAAAGGCTAATCCTGAGGCAGGAACTAAACTCGATTGTGAGGAATATTGCTAGAAATGGGTGCTGTACTTGTCTTTTAATCCTCTAGCATGCATGTGTGTAGATAAGCAGGCGGCCTTCATCTACTGCTGCAGTCTGTGGAACTGAACTTGTCTGGGGATGATGTAAAACTTTCCACCCTTCTGTCCAAAAGTGTCTTCAATTATTTCTTCTGACTTGTACAGGAAGAAACAGATTATTTTCCTCTCCTTCCTGGACAACTGGCATGAGCCTGTTAAGAAGTTCAATAGAATGATTTTGAGTTTGTCAGGGACTGGCTTCTACCATAAACCTAAATATTGAACTGTACAGAGATGGGAACCATCTTCAGACCTCTCAGAATAGCTAGAGCTGGAAGTATTCTGGGTTCACAGAATAGTTTGGACAAAGGGATTTGGGGAGATTGTCTTGGCCAAACTTGGCTGCAAAGCATTCCTAGCATGCTTGTTCCAGTTATTCAGGGGCATCCCTTCTGCAGCCTTTCTGGGATGTAGGAAGATCACATCATTTGTTCAGTTTATTTCTACCAATGTTTTTGGTGATTTGAAAATTAAGTACAGTGAGCTTCAAGTGCAGCCTCATTTTCAAGGTTCAAAATTAAAAAAAAAAAAGAAAAGGATTTCTGATAAGCTTTTAAATTAAGAATAAAGTATTTAGGAAATAAAATAAGTGGGTTTGAACTGAAGAAACTTCCGGTTCTGGTTTCTTCTGCAACCAAAACAATTTGCTAAGATTAGCAGAAGGCTTTAACCAAACCATGTTATCATTTTTCAGAAAAAGTTTAATCATTCAAAAGAAAAAAAACTTACTCCACTGTAATCCTCCTCTGTGTTTATCTTGAACTCTGTGAGAATCTTGCTACATGAAGTAGCAGTAAATCTGAGTTGCTTTTATCTTACATGACAGAACTAAACCACTATCTTAATACTCCAATGCAATGATCTTCTACCAACCTACCTTTCAACAGCTTTCTATTCAAAAGGATATGCTCAGAAAAAATATTCTTTGGGACATCTAGCAGTTCCATGTGTTGATTTACTTGAGTTTGATTTCTAGCTTACTTTTCTTTGAAGTTATACCTTTGATTTTTTGTTCTTAAGTGTGATCACATTCCTGTCACTTAGAACTTCAGACACTTTCATGAAATTTCTACTCTTGATGATGAAGAGGAAGCTGTCAAAACTCCAGAAATACGACTCTCGGAAATTTGGGTTTAATGAAGTTCTTTGGTTTGTCTGATATCCTACTGCTTTTTGACAGAATACCTCTGGGTTTGTACATTAAAAAGCTTTCATGGTAATAGTGATAAAGAATGGTTTTATCCCTTCTGTAGAGATGAACATGACTGAGTTTTCCTGGCACGCTCTAATTCTCCCAAGGGCATTACAGTAATCCTCACATTTGTCACTTGTCTGTACTATAGTCACCTCTTTGGGGGAACCATGACTCCTTTATGCAGAGTGGTTTTCATGCAGAGGTGATGAATAGCGAGCTATTCAGTGGGCGATCAGCATAAGAAGGAGATATAACAGGTGGCCCAGAGTTTGATGTGAGTATGAGGCTGATGGTTAAGAGCAGCATTTTCAGACCACCTTCAGTGTAGCCAATGGAAGCTATCTTGATACCGTGCAAAAGAAAAAAAAGGTGGTCTTGAAAGATGTTTTCTGATCCGAATCTTGCTTAAGGCAGAAGTTTTCTGGTTTTGTTGAGTGATAGGTGGTGTTAGCCAATAAAAGCAGGTACAAAGACCATGTTCAGTGCTGCCCTGAGTTCTCTGCTTTCCTTTAGTTAGATTAGTACAGTGAATGTAACAGATATTAATTACCTGTACTTTCTTGCTTGTTGGTAATCCTGTAGTCTCTGTCTCTGGAGAGTATCCTATAGATGTCCACTGGCTGTATCTCTGCTACACGGAGCCCTCTGATTATCCCACCTTGGTCCCAGTCCTTGGAGTAATGTAAGCTGAGCTGGCAGGTATGACCAGGTCTGCGAGGTGCTTTCTCTGCTCCCACCCTTATTTCTTTAATGCTGCAGGCAGCAGCACCATGACAGGTTGGCGATCCTGCTGAAGGCCAGCTCAGTCTGGCCCCAGGATCTTTGAGGGCTGTAAGGAATTTAAAAAAAAAGAAAAAAAAAGCATGTGGGTTGGTGCAGTTTTTCTTCATTGTGCCCTGAAAGCAAACCTTGTTCAAATCATAAGTAAGGTGCATTCCTGAAGTGGCTGCCTTGTGCATGGTGGTTTCATTGTTGGTTCCTTAAGGACCTGCTGGTCTTTGGAAAGGACTTGCCCAGAGCAGGAATGTATAGATCGATGTCCTTCCATACACTCACCTCTGGGTTTGATCCTCTTTGAGGCCAAGGAGGAGTTTTGCTCCCAAGAAAGGCTGCTTAGTCCCTGGCAGTAGGGGAGGCAGTTGGGGGGCTTCCATGGACAGGAGGTGCCCAGGGCAGCAGCCACCTTCAGCAGGCCAGGAGCTCCAGTGATTAGATGGATGAAGATGAGGTTGTGCAGAGAGACAAGGGGGATGCCTCCACAGCCCCTGCACCCACTTTGCTCTGATGGTGAGGACAAGGGGTACCCCAACTGTATGCTGTTTTATAACAACTTTGGTGTTAATAACAAATTGCTTGAGCATATATGCTAAATTTTAGCCTGAAGCTCATCTGTACAGCCAAGTTATTAATCTTGAAAGTAAGGATTTATAATAAAAACACTGGTACAATCTTGAAGCACAACAGTTTTAGTGGCAGTTGCTGCTGTGGTGTGATTTGAAAAAATAGACTGGGGAATAGCTTGTGTTAATTACTCTTAAACCTGTTAGTGTGTTATGCCTGGCAAACCCTGAGAAGCTCAGCTTTCTGTGACAGAGGAATGGTGTTTAGTTTAGGGTTTACTTTTTTTTATAAAATCCAAACAAAGAAAAGATTAGACACTATAATGATTTCATGGTTTAAAATCTCTGTGCTAGAAACAACCTAATTAAATTCCTGACATCATCAGTTTTGTTAGTAAATAGTAACCATGGATGTGGAAGAGTCTTGCATCTCATTACATCCAGCATAGTGTCTCAATACAAGAGCTATTAGCTGTGGTGTGGAAGTGTAAAAACAAAGGGAAAGTATGAGACACATTTCTTTTTTCTTCCATTGATCCAGAACACGGTCCTGGAAGAATATCTGTAATTAATTAGCAGGGCTTTAATGTAGGGCAGTAGGACATAGGTTTTCTCTAGTGAATTTAGTAAATGGCAGCATATTGAACAAGATATAGGAGACAGAATACAAAAAAATTACTCAAACTCCAGGAAATAAGCAATTGTACAGTGTAGTTAAAAAACCAAGTACATATTTTACACTGACTCATGAGGATATTTGTGTGTATGTATGTCTCTGTCTCCGGAACACTGCAATCCAGATGCATACATCATTTGCTACACCTATCTTAATGTGGTTTAAAAAAAAAATCAAGATTTACTTGGATAAGTGGTGACAGTGTTGCACGTTTAAGCAAGAGTGAATTAGCATGCAGACAGCAAACAGGGGCAGAAGGGAAACAGACTTTCTCATAAAGGAACTGATTAGAATTACTCAAAGCCACTCTTTCTTTAACAGGAGATGTACTAGTTAGCACTTCATTTCAGTACAAACAACAAACAAATGATGTTCAGTTACCAGGGTTTGACAGAAAACTGATGTCTTCAAAGGAAGTGAGGCTGATTCAATGCAATTAGAACAGATTTTGCTTTGGACTTGTGAATAAATTGGTACAATGTGTCTGAAAGCCACTATGCAGTATATTTGTCCACTCTGTAGGCTCCAGATCTGCATCTGAGAGGATTTATGCTCAGCCTTTCAAGAAGTGATAGTGGTTTCAAAGCCAGTAACAGGGTCCTCAATGAGCATGTTTGTCTGACAGATTTTAATTTTTACATTAATAAGTGAGCTCATGTTATCGTTTAAGTTGCATTATGGATGGCTTTTAGAAAAGCTTCATATATATGTGACAATCACATGACAAAACAATACAAAAACCATAATAAAACCCCATTCAGATAACAATTCCTATGTATTGTCAGTTTCAAAAGGGAGATTAACTTTAAAAACAGCATCACAGTGCTGATCATGTTTCTTGCCATTCTTCCTAACGGCTCTGTGCGAGCAGGGTTCTTTCAAAAACTCGGGTGAGGTTCAGCTGGAGTCGCAGGGGGATATGACCTTCTTCCTTAGGAAAAGAAGAATCCTACACGACTTTCTGTTAAGTGGCAGCCCCCAATGCCTACCTTCTAAGGAAAATAGGATGATCTGGAGATTGTGAGACTTGATGAATAAATTCCCATGACTTTTATTGGGCATTGGATCAGAGGCTGTTCTGTTATTCCTTGCACACAACCCAGTTTTCAAAATACAGTTCTTAGGTTTCTCCCATTGTGTGGGATTCCTTTCCTGGTGGATGGAGTCACAGTACACTTCATGAATAAGGATGTCTTAGAAAGCTATGAAAGTATAACCTTTTTAATATGAAAAAGGGTTTTCAGAAACTTCCTGTTATTGTTTAGAAATGTTTTAAGTGTCAGTGAATGGAAGAAAAAGACATAAGAAAAAAAAAGAAATTGTTTGTAGCTTTGATAGTGAAATATGCTGGGAGCTAAAGGGACCTGTATTGGAAGCTGCTATCAATCAGAGTGTACCTAGGATATAATACTGCTCTGGAGACCTCTTAAATGTGGAACTTCATGCAATAAATCCATTCCTGCAACATGTTTATTCCTTTGTTACATTTGTGGGAAGCAGAGTTCATTTCATATTCTGGATAGTGATGCATAAAATCCATATTTATAATCTTGCTGTATATATTTTACATGTTTGATCAACAGTATATTCATTGGTTATATGGATTTGTCCTTTGCACCCAGGCCCTCTTTTAATGAGAAATTTCAGTGTCCCTGGAGAAATTATGAAAATCGGTATTTGGTAATTCCTTTTTTTTTTTTTTTTTTTTTTTATTTTTTTTTTATTTTTTTTTTTTTTTTTTTTGCTGATTTATTTGTACATCATGTGTTTTATGTCATCTTGGTGCCCACAAAAGGACTTACTAGATCTCACAGGGAAATTAAATAGCTATACTGCTAACCTGAAGCTTTGTTAAGCAAATTTCTTGCTGGTTGTTATTTGAGAACTGTCTTCTTATTAGCAGAAATTCTGTTCTGTTTCTAATGCAAAACTTCACTATATCAGAATGCCTTTCATCGACCAATTGGAATAACCCTTCTGAATGGAGGTGGCTTTTCTTACATGTTGTTTTCAGCTCATTAGCTACAGGTTTTTGACATCTGGAGAGAAGGTCTGGCTTCTGAAAGGAAAGGTTTATTTTGTTGTGACTATAAAAAAGGTAAAAAGAAACAAATAGGAATCAGTGGTGTTCTTTAAATGGGAGAGGCTCAGAAATGCATTCAACTAGAGACACTGATATTTAATTTTTTTAAAAAGGGAAAAAAATATTTTGTTAAATGACACAGCAGTTACATAGCAGTAAAATACCATGTTTAAAATGTGAAGTTTATGGTACCGAGAGCCTTGACTGTAGTCCAGTTCTGCTTCTGTTGATATAGACTTAGTTATTCAGCTGGCAGTGAACTGGATTGATAGCTTAGGCCAGACTGTTTACTGCATGGAGAAACTACCCTCCTAAAAAAAAAAAAAACAAAAAAAAAACCAAAAAAAAACATTTCAATGATTAGGTCAGTCGAGAAGTGTTAAGAGGTAAATGCATGCTTCTGCAGTTGTTGCTGTAATTGAAAGAGGATTGTGGTTCTTAGAAGATCCAAGTTTTTTACAGCTTGAATTTTTCTGCATATGAAATGCTTTGAACTGGCTTTGCCTTTTAATAGCAAGTTTTATGTTTCTATTTGAACTTTTACTTCCCCCTGGAGCTTTGCCCCAACTTGCTGAAATCTTACATTTCATGTGGAATTTCTACACTTTTCCAGGTGGAATTCTAAATTAGTGACAGTGCCTTTTTCTGCAGGGTGCTTCCTAACAGAGAGAGGCTCCCTCTGAAGAGGGCAATTACCCGAAAACCAGAAGCAGCCCTTGTGTTGTGCCCATTTCTGACCAGCTAATTGTCATTCCCACGGCTGCCTGGCCCTATGCAAAGAGACCTTCAAAACCCAATACCAAAACAATTTTCTTTTCTTGCAGCTGGAGAGAGATAAGGATGAGAGCTGGTTCTGTTGGCTCTGGCAGTTTTGGTGAACACTACTGTCCTTGTGCCAGGGGAAATGGGAATGCAGATTTATGATGGTGTGGCAAGGGATGCAGGAGGGAGTCATTTGTATGATTTCCTTGCTGCAGTGAACAGCTGTGGAAGTCCTGATTGCAGATTTCTGTATACTTTCATCTTTCTCTTGTTATGAAACAAGTACTGTGAGGAAAAGTCTTTCCAGAAAAGAAATAAAACTAGGAAAAATTATTTAGTGCAGGCAGCTTGACATAAAGAATACTCTTGTCCTGAAAAACGCGCTGCTTTCCTGCCTGTTTTCTCATGGGTGAACTGAGGTATGAATAGAGTTGAATTCTCCTATTGAAATAAATTCTTGTATTAAAATAATTTTGAGTGGATATAATTGCAGCCCCCTGGATTTTTGGCCTGAGCATTAAGAAATACAATTAGATTTTTTCAAGAGATCCTAGGAAGGGGCTTGGGAGCCTGAACTAATCAGATATTAGGAGGATGTTAAATGTGCCTAGAAAGAGCATGTCTGATGTGAACATGAGTTAGCTATGTGGATTATTTCTTCCTCCTGTTTCCAGCAAGATGTTTCCCTCCAGCACATTTTCCAGATAGTTTTCTGTGCTGCTCTGATTCTTCATCTCTCCTGTTGCCTATCACTGTTCTCCTTTCTTCAAAACCACTGGTGCTGAGGAAAAAAAAAAAAAAGACAAGTGTTCCACTGATATATTTCACCTATGAGGAACAAAAAGGGGGATCTCTTTTGGCCATGAGCTTGACATGGTGTTGAAGAGAGTGTGAAAAGTAGAAAGAAAAGGAATTTGTCAAGTTCTCGTAGCCAGTTGTGGGAAGGGTTTTCTGTAGAAAATTGTTGCATTAGGAAGAGAGTCCCTTTAAGTCAAATAGCAATCCTTGATGTGTTATTGCTACCAGATGCTCTCAGACACTGCCAAGTTGGGCATGTTTCCTTCCTCTGTCACCTCTTTGTAAGCATCTGCTCTCAGCTCTTCTGAATGAATTTACTCAATGAAGAAAGAAGTCCACAGGAAAATTCCTGGTGGTGGAGTGGAGTGTAACTTAAATTAACACTGCCCTTGGTAATAATAGGCCAACATAATGGGGAAAAAAACCCTTGTGTTCCTGTCCTCTGTAGTTCAGAGCTCATTCCTGTAAGGTAGAGTGGATGTTTTGGAGGTGGGACTGTCTTTTGACTTCTGTGCTGAGCTATGCGAGATCATAACAGGCTTGCCAAAAAGATGTTTCATTGTCACAGTTTACCTGTGGATTCCTGTATGCATGGTGGTAGTGATTCAGATCAGCTAATTTGATAATGAATTACTGCCTTGCTAAGGCAGCCCACGCCTATTGCAGAGCCACCTTGTGCTTTTGAGGAATTGCAGCAGCTTTTTGCATTTGGGTTCAGTTTGGAGGAGTGATTGGGAACTGTCCCAGAGAGAAAACTCTAGCTTGCTTAGGGCTGTAACTGTCAAAGGTAGATTATCCAAAATGTTGGCCCTTAGACAAAGACAACAGCAGTCGTCTTTACTCAGGAGGAAATGATATGTAACAGCTTGTGTGAGTCATGCATTTTTAGTACATCAGCTTTCACTCTACTGCCAGAAAATGTACTAACTACATAGGATTTTGTCTGTCTTAAGTAAAGACATATTTGAAAGCTCTGGCAATGAAAGGGCTAACTTACCGGACTGTACATGCCATTGTTCTCTCCAAGCACCTCACAACTTTTACTTAGTTCTGCCTAGTGTCTGTTTTCTGCATTTCTCTCCCTTTTAGATGTTAGTAAGGGCCTCTGAACAAATAGATGGTCAGTGCTATCTTGAATGGTTTCAAAACGAGCCTCCTGTCCATTTTCAGTGGCTTAGATCGGCTTTCCCCATTTCACCTACCTTTAAAAGGGTGCTCCTTCTCTGTGCTTATGCTTATCTGAAACAAAACATCTGCTCTGTACAAAACATCTGGCTACTTGCAACTTATCAGAGCATTTTCACCACTTCTGGTGACAAACCATTTTCTGTATAGCTTCTGTATTATGAGTTCATGAGTCCTGTCAATCTGTCCCTGCAGAGACACAGGTAGCTAAGATCTCATTCTGTGATAACCATTTCCAGATAAAATTTTCTGAGTACTGATGAGAGTTGTTGAGTGCATAATGGATAGTTGACAAAGGAGAGAACTGACTGTATCAAACAGATTGGAAAATTCCCTTAAAGCAAAAACATTTTGGATACCAAAACATTCCTAGTTGAAACTTGGATCAAACTTTTGCTTTTAACTATTATCTTTTTGTGAGTCATTGTGTTTGTGTCATTTTAAAACCAAGCTGCCCTCCCATGTTAAATGATACCAAGGAAATTAAAAAGGTCGATTTCACACTATAAACATGACCTTTTTTTAAACATAGTCCATGCAGACTCATAGCTGGATGATCAGATTGTTTCAAAGAATACTGCAAAAACAAGTGATCATGCTGAATCATTGTAAATAATTCCACGATTAAAGGTTCTGTACACAAAAAATGGCATGCTTCATAAAAAAAGATCATTTACCAGAAAGAGTATTGGGGAAGATTTTCAAAGGCTTATTAGTCAAGTAAGGCAACTCTCTTGTTTATTCTCACTTTGTGCCTTTGAAAATATCTCCAAGGTGCAATTTTTTTCCTTCCAAAGTAGCACTGTATTAAGTTAATTATTGCCTTGCAAGAGGCAAGTTAAGGTGGACATGGATGCAAATCAGCTGTCCATGAATACTCCTTAACATGATGTACTTTGACTAGAATAGTTTTTTCTCCGTGCATCCTATACTTGTCTAAAAACAATACAAGAGGAATAAGTGTAAACTCAGAATAGTCTGTCTTTGTTGGCACAGTGTATGAAGTCTGATTAATATTGGTTCTATACAGCTTTATGCTGCTTGCATCTAGTGCAGATATCAGTGTGTAAAATCTAGGAGAGAGGGACCTCAGATGGATTTGTAATGGCCTCTGAAGGGTCTTCAGCTCTATAAGCCAGTTAATGGATTGCACACAGCCATATGCAGCATTTCCATTTCTTACAGCTATGATGGAATAATAGTTTTCATTTAATAACTGACCAAGTATAATTCAATACAAAGGCATATTATATTCCATTTAAGCGAACGAAGCATGCTGCCGCTTAAGTGGCATATCAGCTAAAAAAACCCCAAACAACCCCCACTCTCCCTTTTCTTTTGTGAGGAAACTTGTCACATCTCAAGATCTTTAAATGCAAATTCTGGTTATGAGCATATACCGGGTCCTTGGGGCTAGACTACTGATGGCTTTTAAGGCTTTGTTTTGGATGGATGATCTATTTCTCAAACACATAATTCAAAGGGCTAAATTCTTGTGTGCTGACTTCACAAACAGTGCCACTGCAGTCAGTGAGGAGAGCTGTGGCTAATACATTGCTTGGTGGAAGTATATAAACCCTATCAAAAAATGACCAGCGCCCTCAACTTCAGGCTGAGTTCCTCCCGGTGAGGTGGGACTGCTGCCTCAGAGGCCAAAGGTTCCTGTAGATTTTTTTTCCCCAAGGGTCAGTTTGAAAACACAGCAGGAAGTGGGTGTCACCCTTGTAAGTTCCAGCATGGCACAAGCCCTTGACTCTGTGGTCAGAGATGAGACATGTACAGGAGCACCAGGCCTCAGTGGACCTGTCCCAAAGCTTACTGAGGTCACAGGAGCTTTGCACTGGTTTTGAGGAGTCTTGGATCAGGCATACAGTTGCCACTAGGTTGAAAAATCCTGATTCATTCGACTCTCCAACTGTGTGAAGAACTTGAAGGACAGACGTCATGTTTTGGGGACCACATTTGTTCCAGGTTTACTATGTAGGGGAGAAGAACCACTTATGACCAGCTCTAACTTATTTCTGAAGAAAGAAAATGAGCTGTATATAATAGCTAGTGCTATCACTGTTGAGTAATCTGTACTTCAAAGTCAAACAAAGCTCGCCTGTTACCTTGTGAAAGACAAGTGGCATTTATCCTCTTTTGTCACTAAAAATTGCCTGTAAGAAACCCCAGCAGTCAGTGAGAATAGATGGTGAAGGATGCAGCTATGGCTCTACAGACCTGGAGTCCCCTGGGGACCATCACAAATCTCCTGATGTCTCCCAAGTGCTTGATTTGTGCAGATGATGCTCTGATTTAGCAGAAGGATGTGTATAAACTCATGTCGCCAGAAGCCTCTATTGGCGTCATAGATGCAGAGGCTCAAAAGAGTACATTATTCCAGCAAATGTCAGCGTTAATTTATACTTGCTCAGGGCTCATCTGCTTTTTTCCTGCAGTCTCTTGGAGAAGAGAGATTCCAGTCATGTGCATGAAAAAGTCACCGTCTAGCAGATGAAGCCAGGACCTGCTCAGCATCCTGGAGAGCAGTGTGTCCTGTGGGAGGAGGTGTGGTCAGGGAGGGGTGGCAGCAGACTGACCTCCATGCAGAGATGTTTTGTCATTGCTTGTTACACCCTCTGTTAATGCAAGCCATGAAAGTTGTGTCACTGGGAAGCTGCAGAAATGCCTCCCCAAATGAGTTGCAATTTAAACTCCTGATCCACTGGCAAGAGCCATTGATATAGACCTGTTGCAACACAAAAAAAAATACTGAAATTGGAACTTTAAGACTTGCTACCACAGTAGGACTGGAACTAAGGGGTCAAATTCCCCTGTGTCTCTCATGTGCAGAATTGCAGCGATTGCTGTGGTACTCATGAACAAAACCAACAGGGAAAAGTTTGCACTGACACATAGATTGAACTGAGCCGTTGCATCCAAGTTCTTTCACTTTGAAAAACACTTTTCAGCTCCAGGATCTCTTCTTGCACTAAGTCACTTTATGGTGTAAGACAAAACAGCAGAAGTTGACTTTCAATATTTAACCAAAAGAAATGAGTTTTTAAATATAGTTATTAACAGATGCTGTGGTATGCCTAACATGTATGTTAAAATGTAGCCCCTTGTGCTGCTTTTTCATTTTTCTGATTCTATATCACACTTGCTCACTTTGCAAAGGTGTCGAGCTTTTGCCCCGACAGGGACCCTGCAGACCAAGTTATACGTGAGACCTGCGCAATTCCACCATTTCCAGCTCTTGCTCTGAGGGACGCCTCTATGAGTTGATTTGGAGTGATGCATTGGGCAGTTGCTGACCCAGAGGGCAACTGAGGACAGTGGACTTGCCCCAGCATTGCAGAACCAGGAGGTTTTTCCCAATTTTCTTGAAGTGCAGATTTCTTCTCCAGTATCCTCCTATTGGAAACATTTATTGTAGACTCTTCAGCACTGAGTTCTTTATCAAGGGTTTGTCTAAAACTGACAACATTGAATGCCAATTAGAAAAAACTCTTTTCAACATGTATTTTTTATGAATAGTGTATTTTAAACAAATGTGTTTCAAACTGCACAGGCAAACTTCCCAGGCATATTTCAGCAGTGACTTGTGCCTGTTCTGCTCTTGCTGTTCCCGCCTCCAGGCTGTCAAGCTGCTGTTGCCCTTCATTATGAAGTGGACTAGGAGCATTGTATTGATCTAACATCTGGAAGTTGGACTTGGTGAAATGTAATTCTCTTTCATGTCTGCCAGTTTGTTCCTCTCTCCACTGCAGATTTTACTGGTAAATGATGGTCTGTCTCCATGCCAGTATTTCTAACACCATTCTCTCCTGCAGCAGCTCATATACCCAGTGGGTCTCTTTATGCAAGTCTTGGATGACTTGTGCTGAGCAGCTTTGCAGAGGCTCTTACCCAAATGTGCAAGGCAAGCTGGTGGCTGTCCCCAGAGTGAGTTGCCAGTCTCATTTGACCACCACCTGCTCTGGTGAGCTGAGCTTGAATAGGATTCTTGGCACTTAGGATGAGTTTGGGCAGGATTTGACTTTAGGGAATGAGGCAAGTTTGTGTTAAATAAGTTTGAAAGTATGTTTTCAGGGTAGACAATGTAATTATAGAGCAGCTGGTCCCCTATAATAGCTTTTCTGTAGCAACAAAAGTCATCTTCAGGACCTACTGGTTGGACTCCATACTGGTGGTTGGTTTGTATGATGCTGCATGTGCTGACTGCAGCGTGCTTTGATCAAGGACAGGTGCTGTGTGCACCTCACACAGGTGTATTGTTGGGTCCCCTGATGTAACCCCTACCACCAAATTTTAGGGAAAGGAGTGATTCTCCTGCTATAGTAGGGGCTTCTCACGGGAGCCTGTGTTACCACCGCCATCAGGGTTCCCAGGTGCGATGCCATGAGGCTGCCAGCAGTCCTAGAAATTTGGTGCTAGCAGCCTTTGCAGGTGTCAGTGTGGGAAGTTAGCTGAGTTGAAGGCACATGTGCTGAGTTAATGTGAGCAGGTGAGGTGACCCTGGCATACCATACGGGAGTGTGATGGCAACCAGCCTGTTTGTGTCACAGTTGCAGGAAGGGTCATGTTTTTTTCACTAGGCTCAACCTGTGTTGTGCTGGAAACCCAGAGCCTTCTCTTCCTCCCTTTCCTGTTCTCCTTCCAGACATAATCCCCATCTGCTGCTGCAGTCCTCCAATCCCCTCTTGCTGCATGGCAGCTGTGGGGACTTGTGTCTGGGTATGTTTGCCCTTATTTAACCCTGGGTTCGCATCCTTCATACCCTCCCCATGTACCGTTTTATGTCATCCGGCATGTGGAGACTTGCACTCTGGACACACAAGAAGTAGAAGAGGTCTGCAAATATGCTCATAATGTGTGGGAGTAGCAGCAATGTTTTCTGGTTGTATGTTTGTTCTCATTAAAGAGATGTACTTGACTTTCACACTCATATGGTAAAGATAATGAATGTTGCTGTACCAGCTAAGAGGTACAATGGTTCTGAGCTATAAAGTTTTGTTACAGAGCTGAACACATGAACAAGCATTCTGAGGACAGAAAGTGGTGGCTAGCAGGAACAGTAATGTGAGATCTCAGAGGAGTTAATTTATTTTGATAAACTAGTTTATATTCTAGGATGCTTTTTCTCATGTTCATGAAGTGTCAATCTTAGCTATGAACTTTGCTATTTATGACCTTTCATGTAAAGTTGCAAAGCAGAAAGGAAAGATAAACAACTTGAACAACACGATTAAGGCAAGCCCAGAATTCAGTCAATGAGAGACACCAGTGTTAAGTAAATCATCCCATGGAAACAGAGCTATTTGAAAATGCAGTGGTATCACTTACAGTACAGTGGGCAATTAGTTTTAATTAACTTCAAATTCTGACACATAGTTAAAAATAATCTTTTCTGAGTGCCCAGGTAGACAAATGAAAGTTGGGCTATTTTGTCCTGTTAGAAAAAACTATTACAAGTATTATAATGATGCTATTCACACTTCTATTATAAGTATTATGTCATGTTTTTAATTTTTTTATGAAATAGTACTTTTGGAAGATGAATTTGTTCCATACCATAAGCCTTTGAATAAGGGCGCTATTTTCCAAGAAGAACAGGTTGAATTTTTAGAAGCTGTTTTGAATTAATTAACAATTTCAGTTAACAAAGTCTGACGTGATTTTTACCTGTCAGGGAGAAAACAGCCAGAAGTTCTTGTAAGGTTATCAGAAATTACAGGCAGCTTTTGATCCATATTTAAGGTTAAATCCAGCACTTCCAATGAGGTGCTCTACAGCTGTCATTCTGGAAGTCCTAAGCACAAATTTTGTGGGAGGTAAGGGGGTGGCTGCTTTGTGTTACAGCTGCTCAGCGGAGCATGTATGTCTTGTCACAACCTGCAGTGGAGTCCACAGATCCCTCTGGCCTGTGCATCTTGCCTGTGGGACCATTCTGGAGAGCAAAAAATGACTCTGTAAATGTTCTCTTAGCAAGGTATCTTTAGGAAGTTCAATGTTTTAAGAGAATGTGGTACTCAGAAGTGCTCTCCCAAGAACTGAATGGCAGTGAGGGTCATCCTTACAATGTCAGCAGGTTCCTGCTACTGAGGCATCTTTCTGGTTGCCCTTCTGGGCCTGCCGGCACCCTGGGGGAAAGGCCAGGCAGGGAATCTCCAGCTGCTGCTGACCCGGGCTGAGACCATTACACAACTCAGGACAGCAGCCCTCTTGGACAGTCACTGCAAGTTTGCTGTGTGCTGTGATATTTTCAGACCTGAACTGTTCCCTGAGAGGCAGATGGGGTGTCCTTATGCTATGATCCTTAGTGCTGGGATTTTGATGCTGGTGTTCATGGAAACAGCTGAGAATTCTTGGTGTTCACTGAGATATTACTCTCCTGTTGGTGGAAGAAAGGACTTCTGAAAGGTGCACAGTAAGTTACTGACTTCTTTAGTATGGAACCTATTTCCATTGTTAGTCTTTTGTAGTACGTGAAACTACAGCTAGATACTTCTGCTTGCATTGTGCAACCCTTACTCCTGAGTAATTTACTTGATTTTCCTTGGGCTATGTGTGGCAGCTTCTCACATGAGTAAGTTCAGAACCTTCTGGTTTGTCCCAGTTAAATTAATTTGTATGCTGAGCCACGCAGATAAGGGCAAAGAGTTACATTCATCTTCTCAGCTACTCAGTGACCAGGATGCTCTAGGAAGACCTCAAACAGAACAAGCTGGTATTACCGAGATGGGAATCCTGTTTGTTACCATGCAATCTCCTTCACGTCATGTTTCTCATGCATGGTGTCAGTTAGCAGCCCTGGGAGATGCTGTATTTCTGAGTAAGAAGAGTCTCTGTGCGTTTTCCTCCCATACATCTCCAGTGAGATTTTAAGATGACTGTTTCTCAGGGCAATTTTTTAATGACAAAAAAAATTGCTGCTTTTCGGGGGATTATACTCATGTTTTCAGTTGATGTCAGAGAAAATACCTGGCAGTCTCTGGTGGCCAGGATGTGATTTGAAACTGTGATCTAGTGAGGGAGAACTCTGATATGTTGCATATGGTGTAATCTCTAAATAAGCATAGTAAGTCTGATCTCTGCCAGAGGAGACAAGTCAATGGGCTAAGGGATTTTTTGGTCTGAACCGCAATAATTGCTCTCACGTTGTTAAGAGGAAATACTAGGAAGTCTCTTCAGCATTGTTTCCAGGATGTTTTCTCTTAACAAGTGGCTGTCCTGACTTGCTGAGTTGCTGCACCAGTTGTATTTATTTCATAGATCTTTTGCTGGTTGGTGGTCTAATAAATTTTTTAAAAATGAGTGTTATGGTATAGTTAACAGCTGTCCCTTTCAGCCATGACTTTTGCCTTTCTCAGGAAAAAAAGTACAACAGGCACTTTTAAACTGTGTGTTTGAATAGGTCTGGTAAAGTGAAAAATAGCCATGAAATAATGAGGCAGCACAGGAATACTGCATTCTGACCATCAAAAAGTCTGCACACGTTTTTTTCCATGTGAAGTACATATAGCACAGGAAACAATTCATGGTATGGCAGCATACTTATTCTCCTTGTGCTCAGTACTTTGAGTGAGAGGAGAAGGAAATGGGATCTCTAAACAAAAAAAAAAGAATTTTTCTATTAGTTTCATAGTGTTCATCACTTTAACAAGATGAGAAAATTTTGAGTGAAATTACCAAGAATAATTTTCTAGCAGTGCTTTTTACTCTTGGCATAGTTATGAATATTTCATGCATGACATTTTTTTACTATTAAAATCTATATTTAAAATTTCATACTCAGCTTTAAAGTTTGCTCTGACTGGAAATATAGCAGTATTCATAAAACAGACTTAACTTTCTTAAAATAAAAAACCCCTGAAAATTATAAAAACCTGAAAAAAGAAACTTGTCTTAATTACAGATTCTTCTGGACAGAGGATTTTGCATTTCTTTTGAGGATGATTAAGTTGTTTTTCAAGTGAAAATCAGCATGTGGTTTGGGCTTATTCCAAGGATTTAAACATGTCCCTTAATTTTATTTCTGAGTAGTCAGCTGAGTTCCACAGGTGCTTCAGTGAAACATGTACCTTGGAAAATTGGACCTCTAAAGATAAAATAAGGCTTTAAAGACTGGACTGCTAGCTTTCCTGGAATGTCCGTGACATACAGTAAGGCTTCACTCTGGCAGCTGAATTGGCAAGAGCAGACCTCGTGCCCATTAAGTCCCATTGGTGGAAAGTCCAATGTTGGAGATGAGCTTATCTTAAACATAAGGGAATTAGTCCAGTTTCCATTTAAATCGCTGGCAAAGCTCCAGCCATATTCAACAAGAGAAGGGCTGAGGCAACAGGCATACAAAACCCTGTTTCTAGGCCTGATCCCAGCTTTTCTTACACATCCAAAGCTCATGCTGAGTATTGTGGTCACTTTAGCAGGATTAAGACTGAGCGGATTGTTTGGGCAGATTTATTTTGCTATTCATTGTAAGAAGGACTGATACAGTTCTCAGTGAGGCACAGTTAATAAATATTAATTTGTTAAAAACCAAGACACCTGTTGACAAGGTAAACTCTGATTGTTCTAAGCAAATTGCTGAAGTGTGGTAGAATGTCATGTACAATAATTGGTTAAACGGCTCTTCTGTTATCTGTAACCCTCCTCTAGCAAAGCACTTAGGCATGTGTTTGCCATTAAGCACCTGACTAACTCTGCTAAAGTCAAAAGCACATGTTTTGAAGAAATAGGGCCTGAATTACTTGGGGTCCACTGTGTTATACCTGTGGTGTGTGTTCTGGGTCCTCTGGGAAGTCAGTTGTGCCCAGACAAGGCACTGTGGCTGATCATAGTTTTGTATAGAGGGGAAATATCTAGGGTGTCTGTCACTTAATGCTTTGTGGGTTTAAGCAGCAATCTTGCATGCCAATTAGTGCCTGAAGCTTGTAATTTGTGACCAAAGTCGTGTTGGGAAAGAAGTGTGATAGTGAAGCGTAAGCTCAGTGGTGCAGGGCTGTCAGGGTGGCCAGCATTGAGCTGTGGGCTGGGTGAGGGTGTGTGCGCACACATCACGTGTGGCTACGAAAGGTGATAAAGACTATCTTCTTGTTATGGGTGATTCTGAGCAGCACGCTCTAGAACATTTCTTTTAACTCAAAAGGCATATTTAAATCTATGCAGACATGTCAGTGATCAAGAAATGCCCATTTCCTAAATTAACCTCAAACTTTTCCTTTTCCCTTTCTCCTATCTGCACTACATTTAGGAGAAAAAAAAAAAAAAAA
>VZTO01020189.1:256465-281253 GCA_013400615.1 Syrrhaptes paradoxus
AGCCGCGGGGCGCTGCGGCTGTGGCTGCTGGCGGTGGCGGCGGCGGCGGGGCTGTGCGCCGGGGCGGCGGCCGCCAAGTCCCCCAGCTGCCACGAAGTGCGGACGGCGTTCCAGCTGCGCCAGATCGGGCCCCTCAAGCTGGTCCCCGACGTGCCCACGGCCGGTCAGTACCGACCCACCCGCCGGGTGGCTGCTCCGCGCCGGGGGGTGCCGCGGAGGGCTGGGGGCGGCAGGGGACCAGGTTCGCCCCTGCCCGCGCCCCGGGAGCAGCCGGGCTCCCCGCGGGCGGCGGCGTCCCGGGGTCCAGCACCGGCTCTGGTGCCGCCGTCGGGGGCTGCGCGTCTGCCCGCGAAAAGCCGATGCACCGCGGCTGCCCTCGTCCAGCGCCGGCTTTCCTGCCAGTCATACGTACCGGGCAGCTGGCGGGTTTGGTGTGCTTCTTCCCGAAACAATTTCAGAAGAGCGGAATGACTCCTCAGTTTTCACATTGGGCAGGTCGTACTTATTGATCAGCCCCGGCAGCACCAGGGCTTTTTTCCTTCCCGCGTTTAAGACCGGTGTGATCCCTTTGCTAAGTACCTAAAGCAGAGGCTTCCTCCTGTAAAGGATTCCTTTCTTAGAAGGCAAATGAGTAACCAAGCCTTTAAGGACCGCTTGTTTTGCTGAGCCCGGGGTAGGGATGCTCGGGCAGGCTGGTGGATGCACTGGGACTGCTGAATTGGGAAGAGTTTTCTTGCAGATGAATTCGGGAACGTTGTCATAAGGGAAGGCAGAGGTAGCACCTTGGAGGGATACAGTCAACAGAACTCAGAGTTTGCTTAGTTAAGCAGTAAGTCTGCAGTACTTAATACTTGTGAAAGTCGATGAGTAGAGTGGTGATCCCTTTTCCCTTCTCATACAGTTCCTGAACAATGCATGACAGCAATGCAATGGAAAAGTAACACACATACAATAAGAAAAGGTGGTGGTGGGGGGGGGTTTGCATATTCTACAATTACGTGTAGAATTCATTGTAAGGGGATAAAGTACATGATAATGTCAAAAAAAGATGAAACTCTTATGAATGACCATGTATCTATCTAGATAACGAAGTCACATCCTTGACTCTTACACGTTTTAAGAAAAACACTCTCTAGCTGCCTCATGCTAGCACAATGTCTGTAGGTATGTGGTATAAATGTCAATTTAGGTTGTTGCTTTATTTTTATTTCACTTCTTTTTTAAGTAGTTTAATTTAAAGCCTGCTGAGTTTGATGGAGGAATTTATTACCCTAGTTTTGGGTATTTTTTTCTGACATGGGTTTCTGTCTTGGGGACTAGATTTCATAGGCCACTGGGCTGATCTCAGGGTAACTGGGCTGATCTAAGGGTAGCTCTTCTGGCTGTAAACAATTGCACAGTGCTTCACTTTGCATAAGTAGTTGAGATGGCACACAACTGTAAAGTTGAATTGTTCCTCATTTTGTGGCAAGAAGAGCTTTGCAGGAATGGCATTTTGAAGCTTGAATTATGGTATCATTCTCTGGTTCTGACAGGGGCATCAGATCACACTTGGCTTTGAGAGCTAAATATGAAACGCAGTTTAAAAAAAAAAGAGGTAAACCAAGGCTTTTCATTCATTCTGATGCACCCTTAACCCTTTTTCCTGAGGTCTTTCTGGAAGAAGTTCTTCAAACTTTAAATTGATTGTTTTACATTTTCTATAAAACTCTAGTATTGTAGGTGGAACTTGGGGAAAATTGTGTGCTTCCAGAAAGAAGACATAGATTCTGTGATGCTTCAGAGAGGTTTCATTGTATTCTTGTGTCATATTGAACTTTCCTATTGAGTAACAAGCTCTCAGAAAATAAATACCATGAGAGAAGGTAAGGGAGGGTAATATGCTTTTAAATTTTAGCTCATAAAGGTTTCCTTTGAAGAGGATGGTTGGAGCAGAGGAGAGCTGAGGAAAAGTGGCATGTATTGATCTTCCCTGTTCGTTAAGTATACTCAGCTCCACCGAAGCTTGTGTGTCTTAATGGTATCTTTCTAGGCGGTAATGCCTCCTGTCTTGTGCCCTCTTTTAATTAAGTACTGAAGTGTTTTCCAGTGTTTTCATCTGGCAGCTGTTGTCAGTGAATGTAGCCTAAAACAAGTCCCCCTCCACACACACACACACTCTTTCTCTTGGACATTGAGGCTCATTTTATTTTGCAGTTTAACAGCACACAAATGTTTGGAGCATTTCCCTTGAAAGCTTCAGGCAGCTGTCAGTTAAAGGAGAGGAGAGGAAGAGTGGTGGGCAGCTGGGGGTGACCCTGGAGAGCAGTGTGCCCAGCTGAACTGGGTGCTGAGTAAAGCCTGTGGAGAGCTTCCTGCCAGACCTGCGTGTGTACTGTCTGCATGTTGGTTTTGGCTCCTTTTCTCTAGAAAATTGAACTTTTGTGGTCCTGTTGTCTGTTTACTAGATATTTTCAATCACAAAAGTGTTGAAAGCCCTTGCCTAGTCTCAAGCCACTATAGCCCAATACAACAAATCTGAGAGAGGCTGAAATCTTTAGGATTATTAAGTTCTTATGACCTTCAGGAAAATCATCAGCTTGGTTCAGGAGAGAGCCCCAGCCCCAACCCAGTGCCCGGTGAGGGACAGCAGGTGGCCTCAGGTGTGTATCTTCTGTCTGCTCTTACAAGTGGTGCCCATTTCACCAGTAATGAAATTAAATACTTGGGAGAGTTTGTAGCCTACACCCTGCTGCGGTATTAGCTGTAGTTGTGGTGTTGAAGTCGCACACTAGTGGATCCCAGATACAAGTTTCGTGGGGACTGGTGGCTGCTTCCTTGTGTTACACTGGTCTACAGACAGGTTGCTGGGATCGTGAAGTGGGTCGATGAGTTTAGAGAGGAGTGTTGGTGTGACCTACAGTGAGATGGAGAGCGGCTTTGGGCAGGACCTGCCAGCATCTTGTATAAAATTAGTTGGCAAGGGAAGGAGGAAGAATCCTGGGGAAAATATGCTTTTGTGTTTAGGGTGTGACATGAGTCTGGCAGCAACCTTACTGAAAAATCACCTTTGCAAGCGAGCTCTTGGAGATGCCTAGGAGCCTCCTCTTAAACTCTTCCATAGCTTCCCCAAAAGTTATCAGATGTAAATGGACCAGATTTGGAAAGATAAGTGCAGAACTAAAAGAGGAGTGTTTTGACATGGGATGGATAAGAGGCCAAACCAAGGTCAGTGGAGTTCCTTGGTCTGTCTGCAAGATTCTCCTTTACTGGTGGAGTCCACGCTGCTATTTGATAGTCCGCTTTTCTGGAACAAACTGAATGTTTCAAGGGTAATTTGCCGCAAGTAGCAAACAGATTGGTCAGGTGAAGATACTGCTGCCTTGTTTGTGATTCAGAGGAAGGGTTTTTTGTATACCCCCAGGCTGGAAAATGAGGTAGTATGTTCCCGATCTTGTGCTTTGGTTATCACAGGTTGAGCTGGGATATTTTTGTAGGAGCTCCTTGGTTCACACTTTGAGAGAGAATTGACTGCTGTCCCTGAGAGTGAAGGGCTGCGTTAATCCTGCCAGGGGACTAAGCCTTTGGTTCCAGCGAGTCTAGGTATCTCAAATCTGATGCATACTGCTACGTATGGTATTCCTTCCAGACATGGGGCTGACATTAGCGATACCCTGTCAGCCCTGGCTTATATTACAGCATAACTGCATGCTGGCATGGACTGTGTTTTAATATTCCATTTATTCACGGGCTTTTCTGTGGCATGGAGTGCAGTGGTGGCTGGCTGTCACTGCTTTCCAAATTCACAGTAGGAAAACTGAATTAATTCAACTTGAGTCTGTGACTTGTCCCCATTTGGGCAGTGAATTGTAGCAGAAGCAGAATAAAAGTAGCCCTCTTGGTTCCTTTGGTAATCATGCAACCATGATAACATCCTCTCTGTTTATATAGGCTCAGGTCAGTCTCTTCTGCTTTTTTACTAGTGTATGATCATGCAAAAAAAAAAAAAGTCTGTAAACATATGGTAAATGTAGAGATAGGCTGATTTCTGGCGAGCAAGGAAAATATTTGTCATTCATGAAAGAGTTCTAGGAACACTTCACCTTCTAAATAATCATCTTGTTGAGGGCTACCAAAAGGACAACTTGCTAATCTTGCTGCTCTATACTTAACAAAGAGCACAGAAGCTGCCCAGATTGTGCTCAGGGACTCACTTCTGAAGGACAGGTTTTGTCCTGTTAAAAGCTGCTTTATTCTCTACTGTCATCCTGCACCTTAAATCAGCAGAAGCGCTCATTACCATGTGTATGTACTGAATATCCCATAGCAGAGCTGGACATGCATTAATAACTTTTACATTAAACTATTTTGCTTTCTGAATAGCGACAGGAAGGTCCTAGTTTCCTACCAGAAAGTCCTTGCTGCGTGTGGTGCATGCATTAGACTGGATCTCATCCCATCTCAGCCTGTGGCAAAGCTCCCATTGTGTTGAGAAAGGAGCATGAGCTAGATCCAAGCATATCTATTAAACCAGCTATTTTATTAGGAAGTGTGTCATGCTGCACTTTATTTTCCTGTTTTTCTCTTTTTTACTACTCAGCTCTGTATTTCTATCATCTTAATGAGAACACTCTAATTCCCTTGGTAAAGGTGCGGTGCTGAAACACATTTTTCTCACAGCAGCATTTTGTCAAAGTCACTCATAAGTCTGGTGTGTACCAGATGTGAACTGTACTTACTTTATTGGCTCTGGAAAGTCTTTGCACCATCAGAATGAGTGACTAAAATCCTCTTGTGTGAATTGGAATTTATACTTGGGTTTACTGTTCACCTGCATACGTGGTTGTGTGGGATTGCCTTCAGTAGTGTGGATAAAGGGTACAGTGAGCAGAAAGGGTTGCTGATGACTGCATTTGGGTTAATGCTTAGAAAACAGTGTAGGATGGTTAAGATTTTAAGAAAAGGCACAAAAATTAATCTTATTTCCATGAGGTTTCTTTTTCTTTTAGAAAATCTTGATAGTTTGTGAAATCTCTGTGGCATTACTTGCAGCTTGTTATAATGGAAGGTTTTCTTCTGTTACACTTTGTATTGCCTTATTTATGGACACACAGACTTCTTGGTGGTTTAAACCACAGACTGTTGACCTGTTGGAGGGGGTGGACTGGTCCAACGTGAGATGGATTCTGTTCCCATTTTTGTCACTCTCTGAATAGCCTAAAACGAGGCTGATTGTGCCTTGGTTTCCCCTTCTGCAGGCTGTATTGTGGTGTGTTATTTTGAAGAGTATTGCTGAAAAGCTGCTGTGAAAGGGAGGGAGATCACAGCCAAAGTTATCAGTGAGTTATACCTTAGTTTCTTCAGGCTGACTTAGACTTAATTCTTTATTTAAGTCAGGAAAAAATCTAGAAGTTACTTTGGTTTCTCATGAATTGGAAGCTGAACCTGAAAGCTGTCCTTCCTTCGCTCCTCTCATCCAGAGGCAGTCCCAAGGAGGAAGCAGGGTTTCCAGAGTCTCTGAGTAATCACAGGCTATAGTCCACACTTGCTGTGATAGCTGTTCTGAGCAGAAGAAAAGCTATATTTTTGCAGCCTGCAGCTCCTCTGGAGTAAGGATTGCTTCCTTCATTAATCTCAGGATTTTATAGCACTCTTCGGGCTCAGACTGTCACCAGAAGTGTTAACCTGAAGCTGGTGATGACTGGATGCAGGCAAGACTCATGCCAGTGGTAATATCTTTTTTTCCCCTTTCTTTTCCCATGCCTTAAATTTCTGTTTGACATGGGATCAGCTGCCCACTCTGTAATGCCCTCCTGGGAGTAATCTATACACAAAAAATCTGTTTAAACTTACTTAGTGCCTCATAAAGATGGAATTGCTGTTCTGCTGCCAGATGGAAATCTATACTTCTCATATCTGTGAGCCTCAGAAAAAGCAGTGTCCTCAGTGACTAACATGAGCATTTAGTCCAGGTGAGCAAAAGACTGGCTTAGTTATTCAGATCAACCTCTCCTGTAAATGTCTTGGGAAGGAATCCAGGAGTCAGCAGAGAACCTACTCTTCCCCAACACACGATCTTTTTATCAAACTGAGTCAAGGGAAAGAGCCAAGTATTCCTATAATTCATATGGTCTATTAATTCTCTGAAAAATCTCTGCTGAAAAGACTGTGTAGTGATTTATTTTTTAATGGTCAGCTCAAGATCTGGGGATTCTGGTGTTGAACTGGATTCAGTATGGAGAACAAGTTTAGTAAGAAATTGCCCATGCTTAGAATACTTTTGGGTCCCAAGAGCTGCCTCTGTAGCACCTTATGTGCCACTGAAGTTTTGCCATCAGATTGTAATTGGAAAGGAATAGAAAACATATCCTTCCCACACCCCCACCCCAGGATTGCTGGGCTGAGCAGTCAGTTCTTAACCAAAGGGCAGTACTAATGAAAAGGCATTAATGTGGTAAGTGGAAATAAAGTTGCAATGATAATAATTGCTATATAAATCAATAAAATAAATACATCAAAATGAGTAAAAGCTTTTATAACGATTAATAATGAAAACTGGCGTGAGCCTGAGTCTCTGCTAAGGACATGTGTAAAACGCACCCTGGGCAGTAAAATGGATTTCTTTTTAAAAATGGTTTTGCTTTTAGATTGTATAAGACTATAGAGCTATAGTTCCAAGTATTGCAAAGTCTTTGTAATTGGATCTTTCTCCCATGAAAGCATAAAATGACATGATAAAGCGGCATATGTTTAATAATACTTCAAATACATACTCATCACTTACCAGTTTAGAGCACAGCATCTGCTTCTAGGGGAAAAATATGAATGTTGATGGATCAGAATCAATTTCCAAACAGCAGCTGAGCCCATGACACAGAATTTATACTTAGTCTCTCAATCTCTGTCAACTAGGTATCGGTATTTGATATGATAGAATCATCTTGGTATCTGTAAAGAGATATTTACAGATCTTTGTTTCATTCACATTAGGGTAACTTCTGAGTAACATCAGTAGATGAAAGGACGTACCTACATAACATTTAATGATTTATCTTCTTAAGGATAAAAAAAGATAGGGAAGACAGTCTGTTTCCATCTTCTACCAAGAACTTAAGATTTAATTTTTTTAAGGCAATATATTATTTGGTGGAAAAATGCAAAATATTTCTGCACAATATCTTGTTCTGCTTGGATCTACAGAAGTAACTGAAGCTAAGAGCTGGATCCACAGATTACATAGTACAGACTTAGGAGGACAAGGATTTTATCTCCTTTTGTGTCCTTCATGACCCAGCTTGGTCTTCTGTAGGTCCAGGTGTGCTAGGAGACAGTGTATGATCTGGAATAGATGCTGGACAATGAACTCACTGGTGTTGTGTGTGGAGTAAGGGTAGTAGGACTGTGTACCAAACTGCTGTCTTTTTTAGAAATATAACAGGTGTCCAGAATACTTTTTTTTTATGGCTGCATTTTTGTCTGTTTCAAGAGCTAAATATTTTCTGTGACAATGCTGATACTTAGAGTTAGCCCTTTGCGTCTCAGCTGCTTTAGCAACACTGGTCCTTATGACCTTCCTGTAGAAGAATGTAAGGACAATATTTGTATCCCCACTTTAGGGTGTCAAATGAAACTCAAGTGGCTGAGAAGACTGCCAGTTCCATGTTGAGTCCTGTAGTCTAGT
Source organism: Syrrhaptes paradoxus (assembly GCA_013400615.1). Classification (NCBI taxonomy): domain Eukaryota; kingdom Metazoa; phylum Chordata; class Aves; order Pterocliformes; family Pteroclidae; genus Syrrhaptes; species Syrrhaptes paradoxus. The sequence goes on from VZTO01020189.1 coordinate 264,126, forward strand.
GGCATCTGATGGCAGGTAAACATACATAGCTTAGAAATGCACTATAACCAATTCCGTTGCTCTGTGATTTTCTTCAGCAGCCCCTTTGACTGCCTCTGGTGGGTTTACTCTTGAGGTGAGAGGTTTCTGTGCTTCTGCAGCAGGGGAGCACCCAAAGGCTCCCTCTGGATTGAAGGTGCTCTCTTCTGCACAAGGTGCTGCACAGGCATGCCAAAGGCTTGCTCTAGCAGTCCTACAGACAAATTTTATAGAGTGCGTGACTGTCTTGGACCTCCTTGGGGCTCTAAAGTGCTGTTGTACAGCACCAAGAGCCTTAGCAGTATTTAGCAAATGATTTATGGTGGGACAACCACAACCTTGCCTCTTATTATGGATAAGCAGTATGCATATACTCTCATGGGAATAAATCCATCTATTTACTCTTTTCAGTACATCAGTTTTAAAGGATGGTTATTAATTACCTTCTAATTTATTCATACATGCATGATTAATGTGTAAAGTTTTTGCTTGTGAAATTTTAAGGCACTAGTTCAAAGAATACAGAAGGAACTTAAGACAATGGAAGAATTTTAAATATCACTGATGATACTGTTACATTTATTTGCTACTTTGTGGACTCAAAAGTCTCAGGAAGTATCATTAATACATATAATATCCTCAGGTTCTGTCTTGTGTTTTGATAACTAAAACATAAGAATAAAGAGCAAGGGTAGGCAGGCAATTGCGTAGGAACTTCACAGCTGTAGAAGAAAGAAAATTATTCCCCTAGAAGTTGTCTTTAATCAACCTTTCCCCTCTTTCCTTTTGATGTGTATTTTTTAGCCTGCTTTATATGATTCCGTGACGTATTCTGCCTTTTTGTGTTCTTACTGGGTTTCCATTAATACTGATGGTAAATGTATATATGCATTTTAAGTATGTATATATGGATTTTTGGTCTTCTAATGACTCTCCTTGCTTCCTGGTGTCTTTCTACCTCCAGAGTTCTTCCATCACATGATGGATGGGACTGTTCTGGAGGACCATCCTTCTCTGAGGAGCTCGTTCTGACAAAGAGCCCCCTCTCTGCTGTGCAGACCACGGTCTAATCCTTTAGAGACAAATGAGAGACAAATTTCAGAGAGCTGCGTTCCAAACCTGACAATATCAGATAGGTCATGGTAGCTTTGTTTGGCAGCTAGTTAAATTGGATAGTTCGGCACATCCCTAGATGTTAATGGTTAAATGTATTCATTGTTCCAACAAGGGCCCTATTCATTCTCTGCTCGTTATGCATGCATAATTCCCATTAATGCTACTGGGGGTTAAGTGTGTATAGCGAGGGGGGAGAATGAAGCTTATGTTTACACATCCATGTTTGCACTCAGAGAAGAGGTTTTGTAACACATGAGAAATGGATTGTGTTTTGACAGATCCTTTAACTTTAAGGAACTTTAAATCTCTGTTTTAAAGAGGGAAGGAGAATGGAGGAAGAAGTGACATTTGTATAACTGACTACTGGCTTGCACACTGTACTTTATCAATGATTAGAAATATTACTCCAGTGCTATTATTAAAGAAGCCTTTTGAAAGAAACTAACTGCTTGGAAATTCAAGGTTCTTATTTGGGTATCAAAATAATGGCTCAGAATCTTTAAGTTTAGGCATAAAGTTTTGCAAACTTTTGACTCATGTTAATCAGGGTGACAAGATTTTGTGATTTATATACAATGTGGGTATTTTCCATAGAAAACCTTCAGATTAAGATTCCTCACTCTTAGGTGCACATCAAAGTTGTGTAAAAGCCATAAAGAAGCTAAGCATCGCCTAAGAAAGCCTTTCAAGTTCCAGAAAGTGCTTGAACTACTGAGGGTTTTGAAGTGCTCTAATCTCTGACATGGGTGACGTGCTAGGCTAGCACTTTTTTGTTTTGTCACAAATCATCCATGCACATAGTGCAAAGGGACCCTGACAAAGTCATTTTACTTTTGAAAAGGGCTGCTTTTTTCATACCATTATGTCTCTCATTCAAATCTACATGTTTGCTTCCACTTTGTTCAGGTCTAAGTAGCAGGGCATTTGCATAGTCTTCTCTTTTGTTCTCGGTAAATATGGAGTAAAATGAGCAAGATCCGTGCTGTGAAATTAAAGCTCTACTCTTGAGAGATCTTAAGGGCCAAATCCTCACAAAAGGTACAGCAACATAGTGCCAAAGGAGCTAGTGTCCAGAGCAGCTTGCCCTGGGTGTTTGAGCAAGGAAATGTGAATAAAAGGAGAGTAATCTGTTGAAAACTGTGTGTAATTAGAAAAATACACTGCTGAGAGCTGCTGAAAGAGTAGAATAATAGAAAATAGTGCTGAGATGGACCTGAAGTGATCATCTGGCTGTTCCTGCTTCTTGCAGCCAGGATAAGATGTGTTTAAATCAGTGATAGAAGATCACAACCTTCTTAGGCTGTTTATTCCAGTGCTTAATTACCTTGCTGCTTTAGTTTTTTTTATGAATGCAGAATCTAACTCTCCCTTGCTAAAATACAGGACTTTTGCTTCTTATCCTGTTCTTCTGTTCAGTAACATTCACGTATGTGAGAACTGCTCTATGCATTTGCAGTAGTGACAGATACCACATTAAGCTTTTTTTGTGTAACTCAATCCAGCCGAAGTTTGGGACATATGCAGTCCGATGACATTTGTAACTAACCACATGTGCTCCAAGTCTGAAATAAATTTGACATAAAGTGCACTAGTTTAACCTGGAATTAATGAAGTTAATTAGAGATGAGGTAACTCATGAAGCATTGTTACTTGATTTGATGTTTGAGCCCAAAGAATATATTTCCACCTCCTTTGTAAATTTTAGAGTATTGTGAAGAAGGAAGTGTGTAGCAGATGCAATCGTGGGGAGATATCAATTTCCATTATAGTTAAAGCAAAATAACTAATTCACGTATTTGCTATGTGATGGTAGAGGGGAGCATGGAGAAAAAAAGCAGTTTTCAAGTGATCAGACTTTCAACAGGAGTTGAGTTGTAAGGCTGCCAGTGAAAAACAGCAGTATTGTAGCACAGCAGCATGGAGATACCTGGAGATGGGAGGCTTACGTGAAGTAGGACGTCTCAGGGCTGCGGTGTGGTGTTTGCTCCTAACTTAAAAATACTTATTCACCCTGGACTTTGCTGGCAGTAGTTAACTATATTGCAGGTGAGTAGGCTGGAAGATGTAAGTCAGACTGAGAACTGAGGAAGGTGGCTGAAGTGGTAGGTCTCTGGCAAATAGAACAGGATTTCCACAGCAAGTCTGAGGATCTCCAGTTTTCCAGGTAAAGAGTAGCTCTCACCCTTAACCCTCTGTTCTTCAATGTTTCACTGTTGTGGGGTGTTCATTCTTGAGCCGTGTTTTATTTTTACTGATGTAGGGAAATTATTTTGCTTTGTGGCTGAAAAACAAGGCTCAAAGAGATCAGGGTTGTTTATGTCTTTCCTGCTAAACATGCTGGGCCTTGCTCCAGCATGCTCCAAATAGCTGCCATCCAGTGCTGTGCTGCACACAGCGTAGCTGTGCCTGGCACAATGCTGTGCCTGAATTCAGATCATCCTCTTCTGCTTCCAGATTGGAGCTTGTGTCTTGTCACTCCCAAGCATGGCTGTCTGTCTGCAAAATACTGTATGGCTGTACTCCATGTGGCTTGTCCTGGGAATCTGTCAGAGGATGGAATCTCAAACCCTTTGGTCTCGTGTTCCTGCCCCACTGTCCTTTCATAAGGAAATGCTAAAGGTGGGAACTGGAAGGCTGGGCTCACGTTTTCAGAAAGCATAGGGGCTGGCTAAGTAATATTTGAGGAATAGCACCCAGGATCTTGTATGGCTGCCCTGTGCTGGCAGTTGAAATATTCTGTTCTTGCAACACACGAGGTGAATCTGTTTTTCGGAAGTGCAGGATAGCATGTGCTTTTTAGTTATCTTCTGTAATGAGTCTGCAGGCAAGAGAACAAAGCATATGTAGAAAAAAACTCACTTCCCAAAGAAAAGAGTAGGGCTTTAAAAAAAAAAAAGATATTTGAAACATTGCTCTCAGAGAAGGGCTTTCAAACTTCTGCTCAGAGGAGACTTTAGTGTCCTAATCTTAGTTTTGAAGTCTGGGAAAAAATATATCTGTTGCCATTCAGAACAGCCCAAAGTTGTGTTTGGATAAACTATTGCATTTTCAGTTTCAAGCTGCAGTAATTGAATTTGTTCTTCCTAACCTGGTTTCCCCTAAATATGTCAGGAAATGCAAACATTTGCGTTCTCCAAAAAGCAGCTGTGGTTTGGCTGTACCTGGCTGTGATCTAAAGCTCACTGGGAACTCCCCCTTTGCTTGTCATGGACCTACCGTACTCTGTGGCCTTCTCTGATAGAAATAAGCCCCGACTGTGATGAAAAGTGTCGATCTCGTTTGTTGGCAGAGTTGTTGGCTTACATTTGGAAAGTTTATTCTAGAGTCACTATCACAGGTGCCAAAACATTAGCTGAGTAGCAAGGACTGAATAGGGCCAGCTCGTGGCAGCTTGGCTGCCGCTGTGTCTGTCTGATGGCTGTCATCCTCAGCCCAGCTTCCTTTCTCGCTGCCTGCCGCTGGCCTTTCCAAATGGGGACTGAGTGGAGCCAGCGCTGCCTGCCAGGGTGTATAGCTGGCTTCAGACAGCCCCGCAGCACAGCAGACTGCTCTGTCCATCTTGAGTGATTAGCTCTGAAGCATCATCAGTGCTGTTAGTTTTGAAGTGAAGCACACAAGCAAGAAAGGAAACATAATCAGTTCCATGTACTGTGGATGGTGCCTTGTTTTAGTGATGTAAAGGAAGAAACGTGATTTCTGAATTTATATAACAGGTGCATAGGATCAAAATCAAAAACGCGCTCTCAGAGTGAGTGTGCATGTAGCAAAAGGTGTCTCCACTAGGAATTGCTTACAATCTAAGCATGGAAACGAGAGGTAAGTATCCTCCTTTTTTACATGTGGGAAACAAAGCGTGGAGACTAAAGGACTTGCCTAAGGCCAAACATATGCTTTAGTATTGCCAAACCTAGGAGCCCATCAAAGGTTTCTGTACTGATTTTTCAAAAGTTGTTGGTCTGTTGTCCTAGCTTAAAGGCTTTTGGAACATCTTCCAAAGGATCCTGCTTCCCCTCAGTGTTTGGGAAGCTGCATCTGTTTCAGAATCCATTATCTTGGCTCAAAATGTCCCCACAAGATACAGGCTTTCCTGCTAAACATGCTGCTGGGGTCCAGGAGGGGGTGGCGGGGTGTATCACGTGCAGCGAGCTCTCCTGCTCTTTGGCTTGGGGGTATGGCTGGCACTGAAAATAGGGGAACGGCCCCTTCAGATGGGATTTCACTGTGGACCTTCTGTAATGTAGTTCTTATTTTCTCATCGCTGCTGCCCTGGTTGAAGCACCAGGTGAAATCTGCTCCTGGTACAATGAGAATGTTTTCCATGTTCTAGGTGGACAGAACAAAGCAAAGTGAAACCAAATGAGGAAGGGCAGAAGGCCGTTCCCACTCCTGACTTCAGACAACTGTGTGCACAAGTGGAAATACTGCCATGGCCCTTAGTTTCATGGGGGCTAGATTAGCTTGCTAATGGGCCCTTGCTGCATTTTGGACCACTTGATATTGTCACCAACTCCTTGATGTGTTTGAGGTTCTAAGTGTTTGAACTTCCATTGATTTTTAATTCAATATGTGCAGCTAAAAATGACAAGTACAACTCTGAAATCAAGTGCATGTCACACTAAGGTTGCTAAGTGTTTCTAAATTGTAATGCATTGTAAGTTCATTTTTCTGTTATTTTGGACTACTTTTTTTTTTTTCTAATGGGAAATTGTCTGGGCTTTCCTGGCTGTGCTCTCAAAACAGAATTAACTTAAGAGGTTGACCCAAAACCCACTGAGTTCAGAGCTGTGTTAATCTCAAACTACTAAATCCCCTCAGAAGCATAAAGCACAGTGTTCTGTCTTTAACTATATTCATTCCTTTTTTATATGGCTGTTGCCACTGGATGTCTCTATTGACGTCAGGGGGTGCTGAACCAAACCCTCTGGTGTTACTTACCTGTCCTCTTTCCTGCCCTTTGTGCAAAATATTGCTCATGTGGTCTAGCATGGAACAAGTGATCTGACTGTAAATCTAGGTTCAGCCTATATCATCAGAAACAGACTACTGGTCTCTTATGTGTGACCTGTGGGGCTGTCAGCTGGTGCTTTTGGGTAGTTGTTGCTGGCTGTTGTTTTCATTACCCTTAAGTACTGTGCAGTTGACCTGCACTTTTCAACGTGGCATAACTTGGAACAAGCATTCAGCTCTGACAGCCTTTCCCTCAGGGATGTGCCGAGGAACAGACTAGCACAGAGGTGTGGGGCCAGACTGCTGAGACAGCACTTGCAAATTTTATTTCTTCTGCATGCCTGTGCTGAATGAGTGTTCGTCTCTAGCTAGACTGTCATGTGTGTTGCGCTCTTTCCTCTTTTGCCTGCTATGGGTTGCCTTCCAATGCCTGTGGGTCCAATTTGTGGTAACAAATAACTCTAGTTTTATATCAGTGTCACTGCTCCTGACAGCAGTGGAATTATCTGCATAAGAAACCAAAGAAAGGGGACGAGATGCAGAGACCTTGTGATACTGTAGTCTTGCTGTTGCCTGTTTTAATTAATTACTGTGTCACGAGTGATGAAGTTGAAAAATTGGCCCTAGTGAGGAATGTCTTGCCTAGTAATCAGTTGCTTAGTTTTGGTTCAGCTCTGTAACTGATTGCTATTCCTTTTGTGTGTAAATCAGATCAAGAGCTCATTGTGCTTTTCTTCAAAATTTTGGGTATTTCATCCGGGTTTTTAGAGTTTTTCCCTTTCCTGTCCCTAAAAATAAAGAAAATAAAAGGGGGAATGGAATCCTAGAGAAATTTAGTTCAAATGGTGAAAACTCTGATAGACAGTGTCCAGTAAGCCTGTGTATAACTGTTAGCTTGGTGCGTGACTTGAAAATGAGAAGTGGCCAAGCTGGTCAAAAGCATTTGGGATTTGGGCTGTAAAATTAACTCTTCAAGGAAGACAGATACATATTTTTAAAGGAAAGAGAATGTTGTCTGAGTACATGGCTTCATGTGTGGCTTTCAAGTGAGATGGCAAAAATGGAAGTATTCAAATCTTGGGGTGGGGAAGAGGGTATTGGGGAATTTTTATTCTTCCCTTCTCCAATGCTGTTCTTGCAATTTCCCTTTCTGAGGCTATGGCTGAAATATCTAATAGTCCCTTGGTTCCTTTAGATTTTTCTTTACTTTTATTTCTTCTTCCAGTCTAACCTTCTTACAGACAGACAAAATGAAAAAGAATAGGAAACACAATTGAACATGAATGTATCAGTATCTTTGAGATTTTCTGTGCTATGCCACCTTATATGGATCTTACCACAGCAGGTAAAGTATATTAGAAAGCAGTTCCTATTAAAAAAAAAAGGTAATCTGTCATTGGTAAAACAGTTTTTGTTAACAACTGAATTATTGTTAGGCTTCAAAGTTGAGATGAATGAGGCAGTTCACTCCTCTCAAAGCTATTTTATTTCATCTCCTTGTAGAACTGGATAGGCAGCCTCGTATTGATTTTAATTCAGAAGTTTTCTTTATAACTGTACAGGGCTAGAAACCTACATCTCAATTAAAAACTTCAGTTTTGCTGTAAACGCTATAATCCACAGAGTGCTACATAGCTGTGCTTCGATTTAGGCTTTCCACCATGTGTGGCACTTTCTTCAGGTACTGTAAGGCACACTGCTGTGGCAGAGAAATGCTTTCCCCACTGGAGAGCAGAAATGTAGTTGTTAGTTTATTGTTGTCCTTGGATGATACGGGGCAGGAATATTTACTAGAGTCCTCTAGAAAATATTTTTAAATGTATTTAAGACTTTAGAAAAAAAGATATGGGATTTTCTGCTGTGAATGTGGTGAGACATAATGAAAGATGAGTCATGGTAGACTCTGAATAAGTTAATGGAAGGTCTTGGAAATTTTTTCTCACTTCTGTATTGCAATTATATGTATTGTCTCAGGAAAGCTGAGGAAGGAGTTGGCATCACAGTAAATAATATAGGAACCACCTTGATGTAGACCCACTGACCTCTATCAGCCTAGATAGTTTTAAAATGTACTCTGGGTGCATCAGTCTATTTTTTGTGCTTTTATATCAACTGTAGGAGGAAAGAGAAGGACGGATCTTCAAGAGTGTAAATCTTTTGCATTTGCATGTACTGTGGAGTTAGCAAGCCCTTTAGCATTTACAATCTTACTGTCAGCAAGTTTCCCAGATAGGCCCACATTCAAAGAATTTATCTCACTTAGCGCTTGGCTGATGTGAAGTTATTTCATGTAATCAGCATTAAATGATTTATCAGCTGTCTATATGACTGAAAGATCTGGAGGTAGTGACCATTGTGCTGTCCCTTGGGCATGGCACCCAGGGCTTGCCTTGCTCAACACTTGGCATTTACCAGCCTGAGTCTCTTCTCAGCTGCTCAGTTTTAAACACTAACAGTTTGCACTGAGATATTCTGTAAGGTGGATTTTGTGCCCTCTCCTACTGAAATTATGGTGTTTCTGGGGGAGTGGGGAAAGACTGGAGGAGGGAATAGTGGACTATGGGAGGTTAATCACCCTTTCTTTGTTCCTTAGTGGAGTGTTGTGGTTTGACCTGGCTGGCAGCCAAACACCAGGCAGGCACTCACTCACCCTCCTATCTCCTGGGATGAGGGGGAGAATTAAAGGCACAAAGGGAAGAGAGACTCGTGGGTTGAGATAAGAACAATTTAATAATTGAACTACAATAACATTTATAATAATAATTATAAGAACAGTAATATATACAAATATACAAATTAATCATGCATAGTCCAGCTACTCACCACCTGATGACTAAAGCCCAGCCTGTTCCTGGAGCAGATAAAGTCCCAAAACCACAGTCCAGGGAAAGAGATGAGAGTCTGAGTGTCTGAGAGAACAAGAGACAGCCCCAAGAGGGTGAACTTCCAGACGGCTTCCTCATCTATATACTGGGCATGATGTGCATGATATGGAATAGAGCATTGGCCAATTTGGGTCTCAATCCTAAACCTAAGGTTGAATTCTATGCTAGTAACTGGGGCTGTGCTTCCTCCCAGCTTCTCCTGCACCTGCAGACACTGGCACAGCATGAAACTGAGAAGTCCTTGACTGTCTTGGCAGCAACTATAAGCATCTGTACATTATCAACCTTCTTCTCAGCCCAAATCCAAAACACAGCCTCACACTAGCTACTATGAAAAAAGTACTCTCCGTCCCAGCTAAAATCAGGACAGGAGAGTATTTAGGAGCAGTAGTTCTATGGCCATTTGGCATTGACACCAAAGGCGTGTCTTCCAACATCCTACTTGAAAACCAGGCTGTTTTGGGAACCAGTGAAAAGGGTCTAATTGTAGGTACTTTGTAGGTATGTTACAGGATTTTCTATTCCTGTGTACATGTTCCATCCCCTCTTGTTATTCCGGTGTACCAGACTGGAGACCAAGTCCTCACCTGTGAACCAACTGCATCACTAAGGGAGGATTTTGTAGCCTCCAGCGGCACAGCCTCATGCATTGCTGTGACAGTATATTGTAGGAGCTCCCTGCCTTGCTCCACACATAATTAGGCCAGTTAAGGCAAATCATCTGTTAAAAACAACCTCCTTGAAGGTGTGTGGGGCAGATTACAGGAGTGCTCCTGGGAACCATGTCAGAATAGGTAGCAGGCACGAGACTGGTAGCAGTGGTTGCAAGTGCCTTCTTGGTTGTTTTCCTTCAGCCTCTCAGGTACAGGCAGAGTTTCCAAGGAAGAACTGAGAAAACTGGGGTTGAGTGGCATGAGTAGGTCTCTGCTGCTCCTCCCTGCAGGGAAGCTCAGGCCCATGAGCTGGAAATGTCTACAGCTGCTCTGCTTCTCCAGGACATCCCACAGATATGCAAGGGGTTGGAGGAAGGCCAGCAGAAGAGAACATGAGTGACCATGGGGAAGAATGGCAGAAGAGGACCTTGGTTGAGGAGGGTGAGAAGTGGTCAGAAGATGAAGTCAGGGGAGTAAAGGGAGGAAATGGCTAGTTAATGGTTGTGTCGGTTTTGGTGAGTGGAGGGGCGTAAAGGCATGTAGTAATCTATGGTTTAGGGCAGGAGGTGGTTTGGAAACTAGGCCAAAAATCAGAATACAAGAGCAGTGAGAACCAGGCAAGCAACAGAGGGAAGCAGGAAAAACTCAGGCAAAAAGTACTTAGCAACTAGCCTAACAACACTGCATTGTGCAGATGCTGCCCTTAAGACCTGTGTATTTGGGAGAGTTCCTGCTCTGGAAGCTGATCAGGGCTGGTGTCTGATGGTCTCCAGCTGTCCTGCAAGCTGTGGCACTTGCTGAGGCTGCCAACTCTCTGGAGTCATGACATCTAGTGCTTCTTGCTGTTCCCCTTCCTTTCCTATTCAAGGTTTCCACCCCCCTTGAATTTGCTGGCAAAATTCCAGTGCAGTCAAAATCGTCCTTCTGTTTTGTGTTTTTTTTTGTTTTGTTTTTTGGGGTTTTTTTTTGTTTGTTTTTTTGTGCTGGTTGTATGCACCTTGTCAAGCTGCATATAGATCCTGAATTTGTCCAACTCTTGAGTTAATGCAAGCTGTTTGATTTGACTAGAGTTGGAAGCAGCTACGCATGCTAGTAGTTAAATTAGTAGGTCATCTAAGTGGTGCTTGATAAAACTGGAGGTGTTTATCTTTTAGCCTTGATTATTTCAAATGGAATAGCACAGCTGGTCATGGCCTTACTGTTGCTTCGGTGTGCTTTAGAATAACTGTGAGAATGTAAAGTCTACTGATCAAGTTAAACAATACCTCTGTTAATGTACAATGTGAGACAAGGGACTGGGAGGAAAGGACATTTTCATGGCTTGTGTTTTCTAATCTGTACTTGTTGTGCTGGTTGTATGCACCTTGTCAAGCTGCATATAGATCCTGAATTTGTCCCTTCTGTCTATTTTGGTATTTCTTGAGCTTTTTGACCTAAAAGGGAGCTTTAACATACTGTTTGTCTATGTAACCTTTATATTAAAGCTAATTGGGATTGTTTAACAAAATAGATTGTTTTAACAAAATAGAGGGAAGAGCAAGAAACAAGATTGGAAAGTTCTTTTTGATTAGTCAGAAAATGAATGTGGGGAGGACCTGGCCACAGTTTATCTGCGGTGGGAAGAGCAGACATCTCCTTTTGACTTAGAAACAGCCTCTGCTCCTTAGAGCCTACCTGGATGTTACCCTTGCTCACGGGAGCAGAAGGTTTATAGGGTTAGTTGCTATTTAACATACCACAGTCGTTCACACTAGTGCATAGTGCGGTGCTCCAGTCAGTCTGTTGCACTTGCTGATTTTTCTGGTAATTTCTGGCACGCGCTACTTCAAGCGTAGTAACTACCATATTTAAAACGTTGGCAAATCACATAGTAGCTGTTTGACTATGTCTGCATTGTGCTTGATGACTTTAATATACTTTGTGTGTCTTTCTAGTTGAAAACATTTCATTAGTTGCAATGGGACTGAGCTGTGCTGTGAGGTTGTGTGCAGCAAGCTGTGCTCCCTGCTAGGTGAGGATGGCTTGTGTTTCTGGACAGCAGCCTTGCAGCTGAAGGTAGTGATGGCTTTAGCACTTCTGGGACATAAGAGCTACATAAAGAAAGGACCTCGCAAACTTCTGGCAGCCTGCAGTGGCTGGATTCCCTTTCCCTGGTGTGGCTGTGCTAGTGTAGGCTTTCCTTATGCACCAAGTAGGTGCAGGGGGAGCCCTGGCTGGAAATTGCTTCCTTTTTCATTTGATTTGGCTTCCACCCCTAAATTAGTTGGGTTTTAATTGCTGAATTTTCCTCTGGCTGAGGCAGCAGCTGCACCAGACAGATGAGTTTCAAGAAGGATGAAGTCTTGGCTCCTGTTCAGCTGGGCCAGACGTAATGCAAGGTACTTCTGGCACCTTCCTCTGTGTTACTGGGGCGTAATCAATCTTAGAGACTTTGAAGACATTTGTACAACATTAAAATCTTAGGCTTTGGACTAAAGCTTTGTTTGGAAATACTGTTGAAAAATTCGTCAAAATACAAAGGAATAAAGTCTATCAGAAGACAGATTGCACTGAGCTCGCCCTCTGATCATGCTTGCTTAGGAGTATTCTGTGAAGTGGAAGCTACAGGCTCAACTTGTTTAAAAAAAATCATCCTGTCTTTGAAAGGTAGATCAATTAGCATGTGTTAAAAGTCTGCCTTTCTGGTTTCAGATTATAGCTTTTACAGTGTATACAACGTTTCAAATACAGTGCAAGGCAGTTGACATCTCCACCATGTGTTAGAAGAACTGTTAAATTACCCATGGCAGCTAACAAAATGAATTTATATTTATCTTTTGGAAGAAGTTCATTTCATTTCCTAAACAGGGCTCCCTTTGCTTTAGGAACATACAGTAATTCAGCTAGCTTTAGTGGCCAAAGTCTCTTTCACTTTATTTGTACCAAGGTTCAGAGTGGAGCCCAAACCCTCTGCTGATCTAAAACAAACAAAACAATCTCCAAGCAACATACAACAAAATACTCTACAGCTGATTTCATTAGAGCTGTCCAGATGGACATCAGGTATGGTTGTGTAGTTTTCTGTGTATTTGGCACCTTAAATAATTTATAATTGTGACAGGGAAGTGTTTGAAGGTGGTACCTTTGGCATGTATCAAGTGTTTTAGGGTTGCAGAGGAGTTTGGAGTAGGAATCGTTGCTTTCCAAAATACTCATACTTTAGACTCCAGCATATTGTAATTTTTCTTGTTCTTCTGAATGTGACTTTGTTTTTCAAAGTAGAGCAAGATACTTTATATTGTTTTTAATAATAACAGTAAAATTGTAAAATCTTATGTTTTTCCCACTTTAAAAACCAAAAACCTTAGCCACAGTTTTAACCAGTGCTCAAGGGAAAACCTGACTCGAACAGAAGAATAATGTACATAATCAACAGAGTAATCCTTCCATCTGATCTGAAGCAGAAGAATGATTTGTTTTAGGAAATCTATAAACTTTTTAAAATTGAAGCCCAGACATGTACAGTGGAAGGTGTTCTGCTCTGTCACTAAGTTCGTGCATAAGAAAATTAAACAAAAAGAGAAGTGTCTCGGGATGCAGGTGCTTCTCATCTGTGGCGGAGTTAGAGTCTAGCAGAGGGCTCCCATCGTGGTCAGGAGGCTGGAGCATATGTGAGAACATAGAGCTAGGTTTCTTCAGTTGTAGGGAGAGAAAATGAAGGGAGCTCATGCTGCTGTCTTCTATCTATTGGGAGGAAATAGAGAAAAGTGGAGCCAGATTCTTGCAGACATGCAGTGTTATGCTGAAAAACAGTGGACACAAGTTAGAACATGGGAAATACTCATTAGATACATTTTTTTTTACCTTTTTTAACAATAGGGGTGGTCAAATATTAGAACAGGAGCCCTGAGAAGTTGTGGGATCATCCATCCTTGGAGATGCCCAAAACTTGGCTGAATTAAGCTGTTATGTGTAATTTGACCTGCTTTAAGGGGAAGGTTGAACTAGATGGCGGTTCCTTCCAAACTAAATTGTTAGTTAGGAAATAAGAGGCAGCTTGGGGAAAGCAGGTATGAAAGTCCTAGAGAGAAAGTAGTAGGATCAGTTGCTGAAATAATACTATTGGTATTCACAAATGATGCTTTTTCTCAGCTGCATAGGATGGCTTTGTTCCCAAACTTCAAGGAGGAGTTTTTCCATAAGGTTGTCTCTCTGCGTCTCATTGACAGTGCCCACGCTAAGCCGAGGTGACTGCTGGGGCACAGTGGGGTGCTGCCTGCCTCCGGGGTGAGAGGTGTAGTGCTCAGCCTGTGTCACGGCAGCGTTCGTGCAGTGTGCTGCTTGGGTACCACTGGGTCACTGTGTTCCTCCCTTCTTCTTTTTCTATTGGAGAGGGCATTTTGCATTAAGATGAAAGAGATGAGATAAACTAATTTTAGTATCAGAGTTATTAAAGACTTCAAGATATTATTACTCAGTTTTAATTTAATCTCAGCACCCAGGCATGTACAGTAGTGGAAACTTTTATTAGGTTTCTATAATTGTGTTAAGAATGATACCCCCAGGCTAGTATTGAAGCAAGTGGAATTGCTGGGCTCTGTGCGTGTCAGTACTGACCTGATAGTACTGCGAGGGGAGCGGGATTTGTTCTTTGCTGGTCTTTTAATGGCCTGTGTTTTATATCAGACTCCTTAACTGTCAGGGGCTTGGTGCTGTTTCTATTTAAGAGTGGCCTCTGCATCATTCTGGCTGTGGACCAACGAAAAGTAATCTTCAGGCTCTTGGAGTATTCATTGGAGGAGATAGCTGGGTGGGGAATCCCAGGAGTGCAATTCCACCTGATAGTGCTGTATTCTTCTTAGAGGTTTCTGGTGGAGACGCAGGTTCCTGCGGTGCTGCGGTTCAGAGGGGAATGTGAGGCACAGCACCGATTGCTGTGCATTGCTTCCTTGCCAGGACTGGCACGTAGTCAGCATGGAGCACTCTGTATTTCAAACCCTTTTGATGCAGGTCTCAGTTTGCAAAAGCTTTTCAAACAAAAATTCAGAGGGCTGCTGTAAAGAGAAATGCTCTGAGTAACAGCAGCCCAGCATTGCAGGTGCCAAGGAACATTTACAATCCCTCTGCTCAGACAGCTATTTGCAAAACTGACGTAGTTGCTCAGGAGTCTTTACTATAATTTCACATATGCGTTGTGGTGGCAGCTCAGGGAAGTGGTCCTTCCCTGACCCCCGGTTTCTTGTGACAGAATAAACATATGTTCATGGGCTGAAATGGATCAGGGAACCAATCCAAGTTAAAATAAGCCTGGCCAAAAAGCTAATTTCAACCTGGGACAGTGTCTCTGGCAGAGGAGGGCAGGCGAGCGTGCCCAGCCGGTGATGAGTGTGCAGCCCTCCTGCTGCTGCTTTTAGCAGCCTGCTGGCTCGTGGCAGTATGTGGTGGTCTTGTCTCAGGGGCTTTCAGTGGGGTTCAGGACTTCAGATTTGAGTGGGCAGAGTTGGTTTTTCCTATTTTTGAGATTATATAGAAGCATGAAACAAATCCGCCTCACAAATGGTATGCTGAGTCAGCCCAGTCTCTGACAACTTTGATGTTTGTTTGTGAACTGATATAAAAATGTAGGTAATTGAAACATTTCACTTTGGTTTTGACCTTTTTGATGTAAATTAGCTGTACTTTGAGATGAGAGTTATTGTAAACTGGAAGCAATATTTTCAAGTCAAATAAGATGTTTCAGCCAGCTTGCTGTTTTTATTTTTTTCCTGGCAAGGGAGGTTTACTGAAGCTCCTTTCTGCAGTTTTGATCTCAATGAGCTGTTGACATGGAGCTGGCCCTGCGCAGAGCCTGGTTGTTTGGATGTTTCTCTACTGCTTTTTTAGTGTGCATCCTTGTAAGCTCTTGTTTTTCATCATCCTCAACTATATACGGAGTCTTGCAATGTGTGAAGCTGCGAGGCTAGATGGTGACGACTAATCCACTGTAATTGCTCATTAATATTTCTGTCCCAAGACCTGGTCCAGGCACTCTGTGGTGACCTGGTGAAATCCTCTGGAGGAATCTGTCCTTTTGGAGAATGGGGGCTGTTTGCATCCATTCATGCCGTCTGGTCCCGTTGGTGCTGTGTGGGGAGGGGTTGCCAGCAGCACTCACAGGGATTTACACCAGAGATCCCCGTGGGCCCAGAGGGGTGGGGACAGGCCAGCTCTGGGGCTAGGGACACGGAGGGTGCCAGTGCCTTGCTGCTGCCTCGGCCTGACCTCCTGCCGGGATGCCACCACGTGCTGTCAGGTGTGGAAAGGTGGCAGGGTGGGAGCAGGAAGCTTGGTCCCCAGCTCTGGCCTTTGCCGGAAGGGGTGTCTGCTTCCCCAGAGCTGTGCTGAGGCCAGAGGGCTGGGGATGGAGGCTGGCAGCTGTGGCCCCTTTCCCTCAGTGCTGCCATTTCCACCTCGAGGTGGAGGGAAGGAAATGCCTGAAACACTGGTGTGAGGCTTCCTGCTGGGGTGCTCTTACTTGTTTGAATGAGAAATTTCATCGGAAATATCTGCTTTTTAATATCCTGTGACTTTTTGGGGTCTGGTATTTCTTGATGCATTACTCTGGTTTTGGACTTGCTTTACTTAATAGACCTTTGTGCTTTTTTGTCCCCTTCTTAAAACATATATTTATGAAGCACCAGAACATATTTGTCTGTAGTCTGTAAAAGCCCCTTTCTGGAACGTGCAAATCCTGTGGCATAGAGCAAATAGACCCTGAGTGCCCATCATGCCTCTGTGTGACATAGGTTTCCTAATCAAGGACACTAAACTTAGTGAAGTACATGCAAAGCTGAAATGATAAAAAAAAATCCACAAAAAATAAGTTTTTAATCAACTTTCAACTTTGTGTGTGTGAGGTAAGAGTGATTGTAGTGCCTTTGTTACATATAGGCAGGCTAGAGTTTGGTTTCAAAATTTTCAAGGTTATTGTTAGGTAGATGAAGGTCTGCTAGGTTTAAAACCAGTTCTTTTTGGTTCAGGTGAATACTTCTTGTCTTTCATTACAAGTTAAGCCTAGGAGTTGAAATAGAAGTATCTAACTTCCCAGTGGTTGTAGCTTTGGGTCTCAACGTGGAGTCAGTTGTTTATCTCTGACCCTAGACAGCTAAACTCGGGCTGTTGCAGAAATCAATTCTGTTGTGGCAACTATTGCTGCTTGGTTTCTTTTGATATCTGATTCAGAAAGTAACTACACATGTTAAAACTTGAGAGAAAAGGAGAAAAAGCCACTCCAGCTACCACAACATTCAGAAAACTGAAATGCCCTTTTTTTTTTTTTNAGTCAGTTGTTTATCTCTGACCCTAGACAGCTAAACTCGGGCTGTTGCAGAAATCAATTCTGTTGTGGCAACTATTGCTGCTTGGTTTCTTTTGATATCTGATTCAGAAAGTAACTACACATGTTAAAACTTGAGAGAAAAGGAGAAAAAGCCACTCCAGCTACCACAACATTCAGAAAACTGAAATGCCCTTTTTTTTTTTTTTTTTTTT
>VZTO01020190.1:6068-39537 GCA_013400615.1 Syrrhaptes paradoxus
GGACTGTCTCTTTCCCCCCTCCCTCTGTCTATGGAGAGAAGAGAGACCGAATGTATTTTGTCCTTGAGGGTATCCTAGCAATAACTATAAGTGTTCTCTTCTTATCAGCTTTTTTCCTGAGCAGGAATCCAAAACATAGCTTCTTGCTAGCTATTTATGAAGAGAAGGGAGAAAAGGAAAAAAAAAATTAGCTCCCCTCTGCTTAACCCACTACACAGGTGATATGAACTTTCCTTCCGTTCTCCTTTGTTCCTTGATTTCTGTCTAATAGAGCTAAAGCTGTCTGATTTATAGTTTACTGCATCCCAGGCTGTGTGGCCTTTAGCAGAACTGTCTTCCAGCTCATGTCTGTGTGTTCAGAAATGCGAGTCACAAACATCCCGATTGGGGGTGTGAGGGTTGCTATGTAATTAATCCTGGAAGGGCACCAGGCAGCCAAATAGGTCCATCAATCTAAACTTAGTTGTAAAAAGTCTGGACAAATACCTGATGCTTTTAGACTTAATAAAAAGTATCTGCTCAGCCCTAGAAGTGGTTGCAGGCTGAGTTTATTTGAAATGCAAGGGCACATGACTTGAATCCTTCAACAACCAGTTCACAAAAATGAAGGCTCTTGGGCACTGTGTCTGATGAAGCAGCGGATCTGTGTTGAACCTCACATCTATGCAACCCCCTGTGTTGTGCCAACTGCTTTGTGGGCAAACTGCTGTGTTGTGTGACCAAAACACCTACATCAGCAGTCAACAGGGGTCTCATTGCATGGCTCCTCATATGCTGAATGGGCTGGCAGCGTTGGCTGTGCCCTCTGGGAGGACCTGGCTGGGAGCAGCTGTGCTCTAGGAAGCCTCAGTGACTTACCAGCCCCTTGGAGGTTGCTGAGAGCAGATACAACTTGAACAGCTTGCTAGGGCTTCTCTGGTGTTGCCGAGAAATTGTCTCAGTTTATCTTGGGGACTTGGCTCAGCCGTGTGGAGTCTATCTTTGGAGGCGGTGGTGGCAACGCTGGAGTCAGCGTGGTGCATAGTGAAGGGGTAAGCAGCCTTCTTAATACCTGGGATCACCATGGAGCCATCTACCAGCATCTCTTTACTGAAAATGTGTTTTCCTAAAAAGCCCTGTCAAGTTTAGCATCCTTACAAGAGCCTTTGACCACCAATACTTCTTGCATTCCTCTGGCCTTTCTGCAACCCAAAAATAGCTGGTCCTGCCGCACTGAACTTTCTACGTCCATAAATACATTTGATGCCAGCTGCATTTGAAGAAAATAGACTGTATTTAAAGCTATTAGTTAGCGTCACCCATAGTTCCTGCCCTCCCCAGTCCCCCTGAGGTTGTTTGCCTGTTTCAAATGCAGCAGGTTTGGGTAAAGTACATGTCTCTGGCATGCCTGTTCTGAAGGTGCTTCCCACAGATGCTATTTAATATATCCTCTGATACTGAGCAGGAGCAGTCAGTGTGTCTTATCTATTCATCTAGAGGTAGCTGGCAAGGTGGATTTGGACCTGGATTAGAAGACATGAAGATAAGTAAATTTAAAAGAGAAGGAAGCATGCCCACAGGTAAGTCTGAATAAAACCATGCTTATACTAAGCTTATTCTTAAAAAAAAATCAAACAAAAAAGACCAACAAGCTTGATTGTGCAGTATTTAAAACAGACTTCAGATAATGCTTTTGGTTTTATTTAAGGTTTATTTGTAGAGTGTCAGTGTTTACTCTGCGTATTCTCCCCAAAATTAGAGAGTCCTGAAATTCTCTACAAATACCACACAATGCAAGTGTGTTTTCAAAAAATCAATTCAATTCCTCCTGTCCTTTCTCACTTGTGTTATGGGGTACTGCCACATGGACATTGCATTTCTTTCACCTGTACCGTAGTCAGCTGTTTATAGAGAGCGTGTCTGTGTGTTTGCATGTATATATATATATATGTATGTATGTATGTATGCATGCATGTTTATGCTTGAACGTATAAGAAATCAACCTTTGTTTCAAAATGGCATGGTTTGCATTTATACTCACTTCGTTTTGTCAGCCTTCCCTGCCCCAAACAAATGTCTGAACACATCTCAACTTGGAAAAATAATCAGCTCTGACCACTTTATTTCCATTCCCAGTTGCTTACTTTTTCCCATTCCCTTTTGAATGACATATTTAACTTGTATAAGGGAATGGAAGCTACATTCCTACAAAATGTGAAGGTTCCCTGGCTTGTTATTCTTGTTTCGTGCTCACTATTACATGTGCATGCGTGGATTTTTTGTTTTCTTCCTTGGCAGGTTTCCACCAAAAAAATGGAGGCATCACTTTTGGTGCACCCTCTGCACTAAAAATCTCCTGGCATCAGTGAAATAGAGCAAGATGGTACATAGTGTCCTAGCCCTGGATGAAGTTGTGATAATTAGCTTCTGAGCCTTTAAAACTTGTATTTTAACTTGTTTGTTTTTTTATTTATCTTGGCTTTAGTTTTCTTTCTCTTTTCTTTCTCCATCTTTAGTGACTGGAAAATGACCTGATATAAGGGACCTTAAAGGGAGCTTTTTCCAAAATGTCCAGCTTCAGTGCTCCCTGCTAGACCTTAAGTCCCTCTGTCACATAGATGGTGCATCCCTTGGTGTATTTGAGTACTTGGTCACCTTTTCTGCAGGTTGAACATCTTTCCTAGACCTTCAGTGGCTCTTAGTCGAGTTGCTTGTGTGGCCTTTCAGGGTG
This sequence comes from Syrrhaptes paradoxus, assembly GCA_013400615.1. Lineage (NCBI taxonomy): Eukaryota > Metazoa > Chordata > Aves > Pterocliformes > Pteroclidae > Syrrhaptes > Syrrhaptes paradoxus. The sequence continues at coordinate 8,779 of VZTO01020190.1, forward strand.
TAGTGCAGCTGGATGGGAAGCAGGTAATGGGATGGCACTGGGGCTCTCTGCTTACCTTGGTGTGTGGTAAGGTCAGGGAAAGGAAAGCGAAAAGAACAACTATCACAGTTCATTAGAACGGTAAATAGTTTCAGATCTTTGTTAGCCAGTGCCAGTGTTTCTGCTGCACAAAGGCAAGTGCTGTGAGGACGTAGGATCCTTGCTGCTGCTCCCAGGTTGCCACGTTTTACCCCAACATGCTCAGCAGTTCCTAGAGAGACTAGTGCACGGTCATAAATGCAACCCCATCCTGAAAACACTAACCTCCAGTGCATGGTGGGGTGTACCTGACTGCATGTGCTTCCTACGGTGTCTGTGAGGCTGGGGTGAGCCGGCGTTTGTACCAACCACCAGCAGCATCTGCAAGGGGACTGCGCAGGGAGGGGGGGACTGGCTCTGTGCCAGAGCCAGACGGCAGCTCCAACACGTGCGCATCTATGCAGCCTTTTAAAATAAGCCTCTGTGTGCTGGATGGCATCAATGGCATCCCCCAAGGTAGCCCATGGAATTGGAAACCAGCTTCATGTGTGTGTTAGTGACCAACCGCAGCTCGCAGCCTGCTTTAGGTTTTGCTGTGGCTGGGAGGTGCCCTCTGCTGAAGGCTGTCTTCTGGCCTTCTCTAGAGAATGATCTTGCTTATCTTGGTTTTGCAACTTCAGTAAATCTTTGTCTGTTCCAGGTGATCCCTTAGGTGCACGGTGCTGGGAAGTGTGGGGTTTTCCAGTGTGATATGCTTTCCTACATGTTGATTGCACCTGTACTGTTGCAGAAGCTTTTGATTAATGTGTCGCCTGGCTTTTCCGTAGATGCATGCCAAATATCTAATAATATCTAACCAGTGATATACTGAGAAAGAAAGGTGCAAAATCAATTTGGGATATAGGACATCCCAGGCTTATTGGGTTAGAGTGAATGTATTTATGTCTAATCCCATTGGTGTCGGTTCTGCTTCGCTGCTTTGAATCTTCCCTCCATACTGAAATTAAAAGTCTTGGTAACCGCAGTGCCAGGAAATAAATAACTGCCCAAGATGCTCTCTTCAGACCTGGCTCAAGTGAAATTTTGGGCGTGATTATTTCTGGTTTGGTTGCATCTGTGAGTGGAACCAGTCCCTGCCAGTGGTGCGGCTGAACAGCAGCCTGTGCTTCAGGGAGCTTTCCATCAGTTTCGTAGGACAAGCCCAATCCAGGCAGGGGCACAAGGGTGACAAAAAACGTGTGAAAGATCCACACAGATCAGTTTCTTGGAAACGCTGTGAGTGCTGTCAGTCTCTAGGAAGGCATAACTACGTTAGGCAAAATCTCGCAAACTGCTTCTCTGCTTTAAGGTGCCCTTGCAAATTCTGCAACAGGGACTAAATAAATAGGAAAACAATCACCTAGAAAGGGAATCTCTGGGAGCAGCTTTCAAAGCAGGCATAAGTGACATCCCAGAAATGATGCTTCATGCAACAAAGCAGTTCTTTCAGGGACTCTTTTCTGAAGTCAGGGCAGGATTTATAACAACCTACAGTTGCTGGATTGACACATGAATAGTTGAAATAACCAAGAAGCTCTCTGTGGACATGTGGGTCTGTAATGACTGGGCAGCGCACCTGGGTGAGGGTGCTGCGTTAATGGCTTTCCTGGGGTCTGCAGTACTGGCGAGGGGGGCAGAGGAGGCTTCTGTTTTCCAGAACATGCGTTTTTGGAAGTGGTTTTCACTCATATGCCTTCCTCTCGGCCAGGAGTTCAGTATTTTTAACATCGTTCTTTGAACATCCTTTTGATGGATCAGAACAAATAGAAAAAAACACTTAATATATTACAAAATAGATGTAATATATATTACAGGTGATGGAGGGCACTAACAGTCTCTCTTGTTTTTTGTCTCGGTGGTAACAAACTCATGAAAATGTTGTTGAGTGGTGTTCCTGCAGCCAACTGGCAAAGCAGGAAACCACTTCTGAATGAGAGCCAGGAGTCACTTGTAAAATACTCTGGTGGCCGCCCTGGGAAGGACTTGCAGCACCTTGGGTGTGTTAATTCAGCACCTGGCAGGCTTCATCCTTCTTACAAACCCCAAGGGGAAGGGATAATAGTCCTTTCTTTCTCGGAGAGGAGCAGGGTGAACCACGAGAAGTGAAACACTCAAATAATGGTAGTTGGCTCCTGCCAGCATTTCACAGTCAGAAGTGGTGGCTCCTGGAGGGCTGCCAGGTGTTTCTTCCAGACGAGCAGGAGCCTGTGTGCCGTGCAGGGCATGCACAGCGAGCCGGCAGCATCCAGCAGCCCCTGGTGTGCCGGCAGGCAGGCTGCACATAGCCCAGGGCTGGAAGCCCCATGGTGGTGCAAGCCAAGGAACTCCAATAAAGCAGTGGGTGAAGGCTGGCACCAAGGGCTCTGCTAGGTTGAATCCAGAATGCAGATAACACCTGAATCCTGGTGAGGACTGTCTTTGCTTGGTGCTCGGCTGTGCTGTGAGGACCTTGGCTTGGCGCTAGAGGGCATATTTTTGTCTTGTGGTTGACTTTGGCGGGTAGAAATGCCTTTAGCTCCCCCTCCTTTAAGGTACAGGTTGTAGTTGTCTCCCTTTCTGAAGCAAAGGCTGGTGATAATGGTTACCATCATGGGTAGTCAGGATTGATCCATGGCTGCAGTGGAGGCAAAACTGCATTTTGTTCCTTCAAGGAGAAGGGCAAAATGCTCATTCAGGATTTAGTGTTGTCTTGCTGAAACAGGAACAGGAAGGGCTTCTCTGCAAGGCATCCCATCTTCCTAACCTCACTGCAGCCCAAGCAGTCTGCCCTCAAAAACAGACAGGACTGAGGGAGACCTGTATGTATGGCAGCACTCACTTTGTGAGTAGCTGAGTGGCAGGCTCATCCAGGTTAGGCATTGGGAAAATCTTTCTGAGTGGCAAAGTCAGGGAGAAGCTGGGCTGGCTTGTGCAGGCATCGGAGGAGGGTTTGCTATTGGAGATTTTTAAAGACAAGTTGGACAAACCTTGCCCAGGAATAGCATAGTAGCCGATTCTGCCTTAGGGAAGGGGTTAAACTGAATGATTTATCACAGTCCTTTTCACGTCCTTGTTCTGTTGTTTTTTGGGGATTTTTTTTGCCTTGCCATTTTAGTCTGTAAATCCTTTCTAGCTCTGTAAGTGCAGCACCTATGGCAGTGATGTCCTCTCCTAAGGGTGCTGGCAGCATAGGCATGTTATGACCTCCCTCTTCCATGCTTATGAAAACTTGTTAGATGGTGCTGATGTGCTCTCCCAAATAGAAGTGGTCTTTGGGGGCTGTAAGTAAAAAGTAGGCAGAGGTATAGCCCGGCAGGCAGGAGCTGGAAAGGTGTTTAAAGCATTGTGGCCTATGGGTTCAGCCTCTTACACTGTAGATCTGTTAAGTCATTAAAAACAAATGCTGGTTCCCACATATACTGGACCGAATATCTTTGGATAGAAAACTGTACCAAGAATAGACAGACCAAAAGTGGTTTAGATTGTTATTGACCTTTCCTTGCACCTTTTAGGAAAAAACAACCAACCAACATATGTAATCTGTGGACACAATGGAAAGCTGAATTAGCCTTGGATATCCAGAGAGCACAACAAACCTGCATGTTATACTTGTCAAAACTCCCAACACAATATGGTACATTTTCACTCTCAATTTCCACTGGTAATTGCTTTTAGAGTGACTCATTCCGTATTTGTGTTCTTTCTGTGGTTCCTGACATGTTCCACATCTCAGTGGCTCTTCATTTGAATACACACAGCCTTAATCACTGGCATTTTTAGTTATCCTCTTTGAAGTGTTAAAGTTAAGGGTTTGTAAACCCTAAGAAACCATACATCCAGCAGCTCCAAGAATGAGATCTGAAACTGAATAATCATTTCACCTGAATAAGGTGAGTAGGATTTGACTTGAGATCTCAGTGCGCTACAGATGATCTTTGCCTTTCTCCTTTCTTTGTGATGTTTTTGTTGAACAACACTGCAGGGGTTTGTGCTGTTTCTTCAGAGCTGTGGGGTTTTGTGTGAGCTGTTTAGTCTGATAAACTTTACAGGAGCATCCCTGGTTTTGTTTCCATATTCTGTATACACAAAAATGCAGCACTGGAAATACAGGACTTCTGCTGCAAGACTTATTTCAGCTGAAGTCCACATCCAAGAAGTCCCAGTGTGGTCTGCTGCCGTGTGCCTGCTCGCGAGGTTGTCTGTGTGGATAAGTGAGAACTGTGTCTATAAGGGACTTCAATGCAAATAAACTGGGCTCTGCCCATTTTTGACCACTTTACAAAGCTTATAAACTTCTCCCAGATAAAATAATTCAGCCTGAGGTGTCTACCCTATCTTAGGACTGTGCATGAATTTTAAGCTCCCACAAATATAACAAAGCATAGGTTTCCAGGAAAGCAAGGGACTGATGTCCTTTGCTGCATCCCAGAGGACAGATCCAGCTGAGGATCCTCCACTCTTGCCTGGAGAGGCTTTGCATTTGGCAGCACTGGGTCCTAAATCTGTGCTAGCTCTACAGTTGTCAGCAAACTGTTCTCCTACCCATATCCTTTTCCAGATGTTCAAGAAGTAAAGCTGCATTTTACTCTTATTGTCAGCTGTTTGACAGTGCTGCTGCTTTTTAAATAAATACAAAAGTTAAGATCTTAAATCAGTGATAAAGTATAAATGCACTTTAAAACCACAGTTTAATCGAGTCACTGTTGCTCACCTGTCAGGGCTCTGTTGTGATTACTGGAGTTCAGATCATTCTTGGCTGAAGGTTTCAGGGAGCCTGCTTTGCTCCCGCATACTATTTAGGTGTTTTGGTCTTACTGGAAATGCCCCTCTTCTGGCTGGGTTCTTGGGAGAGACCTTCCTCTCCCATGTGCTGCTTGGCGTGTGCCCACAAGCACCCCACTGAGTGTTTTACTGTGGAATTGTCTGCCTCAGGTGTCAGTGGAAGTATTGCCATCATTTTCAGTAAAAAGGGGACCAAGCCTTTACTGGTTTAAGATTTTATGTGCTTTTCTTATTTTACAGCATTTTAATTCACTTGTTGAACCCTAAGAAAGATGTATAATAAAACTGGTGAAAGAGGCCACCAATATTGGGCAACTCATAACCTTACAAATTGTCCCAAATACACTTCTTTGCTCCCTGCAAATCCGGAAAGCACCCAGCTCTTTTGATGCCAATTGGAGGGTTTCTAATGATGAGCTGTGAGAGAAATCAGAGCTTTACATATCCACAATTTCTGATACCGAGTTTAAGGTTTGCTGGTACTTGAGGCAAAAATTAAATAATCCCTCTCTGCATCCTCTCACCAAACAGGTTTCACTTCCAGTGAGGCTCTTTCTTAGAGTGCTGGCTGCTCGGAGATGCGTTTCAGTGTGGAGAAGCTTTCCTGGAAACTCCCCGCCTAGCTGCGGGGTCCAGCAGAGGATCTGGAGTCAGCGAGGCCAAATAACCCCGGAGAGATACCTCTGTCTTTCTCCTAACTACAAAGAAAGCAAAGGCAACCTGGTGTCTGCAGGGGGGTTGGAGGAATCCAGGCTCCCACTTACAAACTGAGCAAGGGAATACACTTTCTCTTTCAGCTGTCTGACAGTATTTTTTTTCTGAATCCACGTTTCTGTAATAACTACCATATTCCCTCCTGATTTGGGTTTTGCATCACATAGACCTGGAAAAATATTATCCCTATACAGATCTTATGACTTGACAAACCTTATTTATTCTTTCCTGTCCCATCACCAGGTGGTATATTGATGTTCGATCTTGAAGTTTTCTATATAGCATGAGCTTACTTCTAGTAGAACAACAGTCCTGAAATTAATATGAAGTATATTATAGATGAGATGTTTTACCTGATCAGCAGAGTAATAAGGCACAAGAAATATGACAAGGAAGGCAGTTCTTGTTTACCGTACTGTTTCTAGCAGACCACGGCAACTAGAATACAGTTGGGTTAGATGAGAGGGATGGGATGGCTTTGCTTTCTTTTCTATGTCATTACAGCTTGGACAATGTCCTGAAAAAATACTGTCAGGCAGAAAAGGAATGCTGTAAAATGGCTGCGGCGAGTCATTTTGTCATGGGCATTGTTATCTGTATTGTAGTGGTATTTATTCGTTTGCTTTCTTCACTGCCATAGCTCTCCCTACGCTAAACTGTCCTTGTGGTTTTAATTTGTCTTTGCCCACCGGTGCTCACGTGGTTGTTCTTTGCACTTGCTCTCTTTCTTAATAACACACATGAGTTACTGTACCTGGTGGTGGATGATTCCTGCTCAGGTTCCCACTGACTTCAGCAAGACCTCATTTCCACCTGCTTTTCCTACAGGGACAGGTGCTCTGGCTAGGGCCACAGTGACAGAGAGCAAGTGCCACAGCACTGGGCTCTACTGCCCTCTTAGTGGTGCAGATCAAAATATATTGTCCAGTCATTATTACTATTAAAAATTAATATATGGGATCAATTTTCCACCTAACTGGATAAAATGTTACGCTGTCTGTTGCAGACAGTACTGTAGCAGATATTCAAAAGGTGGAGGCTCTTTTGAGGATATGTGACCTTGGAAAGGTTCAACGTTTTGTGAGTGCTAGCTCTCCCTTTTTACTCATGACTGCTTCATTCTTTGATCTGAATTAGCAGATCAGTCCTTGTGTAAGTAAATAGTGTTTCCAATAAATGTGTATATTTACAGTACACTTCATGTATAAGAGCTCAAATCAACTGAAATGATAAAACATTTGTTTAGATATGATTTTTTTAAAAGCAGTCTAGATATACATAACTTCATGTTATGGGTTTTCTTTTGATCTTCGTTGTATGTGTTTTGTAGACCTCCATCCCTAAACTCATGTATGCAGCCACAAAAAAACCCCCAAAAAACAACAAAAACAACAACAAACCATAACAAGCCACAATTCTCAGGTGACAGTCACACACTTGAAAGAAGAGTTCATTGCTTTTAAAAGTATGTCTATCAAAAGCAACATTGGCTAGATTCCTTCTGCACAGAATTTTATTAGATGGTTAAATACTTTGAGAAGTAGCTCACGGTAATAGAGATAAACATATTGGAAGGGTGGTGATGCACAATTTATCCGTCTGTTTTCTGGCTGTAGCTGCATGATGGGAATCAGGATTTCCCTGTTTTCCTGAATGTCTTCTTTGCAGTGGCTAATACTCTTGTTCCCTTTTTGTTTTGTTAGTGGCTATCTCTTCACTTGTCTGTTAGTGAAAGTAGACAGGTGGGATTTTATCTATAGGCAGCCTATAACTTATAGGACTGGCATAATCATTTAGAATAGAACAGCGGAGAGAAATGGATGAGACTTTTGTTTAGACAGGGATTCTGTTCCTAGCTCTGCCTGAAGTGACCCTGGGCAGCCTTTCCGAGACGCCTGTATTTTATCTCTGACATGGGTGGATTGATACTTGCTTTCCTCATAAAGTGGGAAGATGGAGCTGTGCTTAGTAATAAACTGTCTGAAGTGTCAGTATCGTTAGGTGTAGGCAGGAGAAGTAAAAGTAGGACTTCTGGGTCCCCTCCAAGCCTTTCCCTGGCTAACAAGGCGCTCTAGCAATTCCAGTAAAGTGCTAGGGTTTGCTGGATTTATTCAGTCGTTTTTATAAATGATGGAGGAGGCACAGTGAGTTCAAGAAACATGCTCAGAGTGGGTAGCTAAAGCCTCTTCAGACGTGCTAGAAAAGCACACAAAATTGAAATTCTTCTTTTTTCAGTGAGTGGATTTTACAGCGGTGCCACACCACCTTGTAAATCCTGCTGGACTCTTCCTGTCAGTATCTGAATTCTTACTACAAACCCTAGAAGTATAACAATTTTTTAACGGTATGCTGTTCAGTGTTGGTTTTACCATCCTAATTTCTGGAAGAAGATGCAAGTCAATGTAAAGGGTGGAATGTTTCCTGAAGTACACAAACATTTTTTTTGCATTCAGTCTGAAAAAGAAAGCAAAATAAAACTCAGGCTGGTTGGTCAGGGTAAATATCAAAAGGTTAGGGTAGGATTTTTTATTTGCTTGCAATTTTGAAAAATTGAAATCTCCAACTCCATAATCACTTATTTTTTGGTATCGCAGGTAGCATCTTGAGAATCTAGCCTGAGCACAATGGGAATGTCAGCAAAAAGTATTTTACTCTTTCAGGTTTTTCTCAGTTTTATTTCATCTAGGAGTATTAATGCAGTTCTGATGTAATTCAGTGGAGTCCCATGTATAAACATTTTTCTGCTGTCTGCATTTATCCTAAGCTTTAGTGTTCCTCATCAGCTTTATCATGTAGAGGAAACTGTTTAAAATATTTTTTTAGCTCCACTCAGATCAGCCCTTTTTATGCGCTTGCTTTGCACTTGATTACACTGTGTTTATGCCCAGGTTTTCTCAGTTCCTTTTGTATGGCAGTTTTCCCTGCTTTGGATGAGCCTTTCAAACCAAAAAAGGCAAAAGAGCATAGATTAAAGAGAGCTGAAGGTGTGATATTTAAATCTCTTTAAATCTTACTCGTTTGTGGTTGAAAAAGATTTCAGTGTAATGACTTTGTTAGGGTCTAGGGTAAACAATCACTACAAAATGAGAAAAAATGTAATTTAATCAGAGGAGATTAATTACGTGTATCAATGTGATCAAAATGTGTATATGTGTCCTCAATATGCCATGTACAGGAAAGCTTACTTAGGATTTTGTGTACTGGATTTTCAGCCAGAGCTAGGTTTTGGTTGCTTCAACATCCTTTTCGCTGCCCTGGTCTCCCATCTTATCATCACCCCAGCCCTAGGTCTTCAATATTTTGACACCTGCTGGGTCTCAGGTTGAACCCAGTTAATTAGTCCATATATTGTTGTTTATTTCAATAAAAATACCAGATTACTCACAGAGAAATTAAGCAATCTTTTCAGCCTCTGAGCACAGCCTCACGGGACAGCCAAGGACAGCTGTAAAGTTCTTCTTTTTAAGAAGTTCTGGTTAATGTCAGCTGAGAAAGCTCTCAGTAAACAAATGAATAATTGATTGCTCAGCTTTCACATAGCTACTGCGTTTCTGGGCTCACATGACTCATTTGTGAACCATTCCTGTCATCCTAATGCCATAACATTGGAGAAATGATGATTGTTTCTTGGAGGAGTCTTCTGTGGACATAGTTGCCAAGACCAAAGCTGTAATGGTTTGTTATTATGACCTTTGTTATTCCATTAGGCTCAATAGCTTTAAAAAAAAAAAAAATGATGTGTGCATACTTTAGGAAAGTTTTTACCCTTTACATTGACCTGACATCATAGTTTATACTACAAAATGTATTAATGACAAAGTAGTGTTTTCATGTCAGGAGGACAAATTTTAACAGCTATAATCTGCCCTTAGTCATCATAAATACAAATGTATTGGTAAAACAGACCTTGTTAATGCAGCCAAGACAAATGCTAGGCCGTATTTCAAATCAATTGAAGCACTAGTCTATACACTCCCCGAATTTTTTGTGTAGCTTCAAATACATTATTGTCAAGCTGCTGTTAACATGCGTTTTCCAGGGGGTATTGTAGAACAGTAATGACCCATCAGATGCAAACAATCTCGGTCGTTTTTCTCAATTACTTGTCTTTGAGGATACAGAAGGGCATAAGGAGCATTCAATTAATATTGTTTTGATGGTTTTTTAATACTTGAAAAATCAACAGTAAAAAAACTTATGAGCATTACAGTACTTGCAAATTGCCTTGTACAGTAAACAGTTTAATTTGCAATAAATTCTGTGCGTTGCAGTTAACTGAAGCACAGCCTATTCAGTACCCCCTGATCACTGCAGTGACGGTATAAAGCCAATACGGTTTCTCCAGCTGCCCCTTTCTGATTCTGCTTCCATAAATTCATTAACTATGTGCAAAAGGCAGGTTTGCTGCCTTCCTCAGCTTACACTCCTCCTTAAGCACACAGATCTCTTGGAGGGGCAGAATGGGACCCTGGAAGAACCTAAGAAACAGAAAGGCTCCCTGCTTTCTGCTGGCTCCCATTCTTGTTTTCCAGCTGGCATTTGAAGAGCTCTTGTCGTGTGGCTAGACCTGCTCTGAGAGATCCTGAGGAAATGGGTAAGAAACTCTTGGTCTGTTTTTTACAATGCCTTTTTGGAGGGAAACTGCCTGTCACTGTACCCATCTCTGACACCAGCGTGCTACCTACACAATTGAGTCTCTCCTCGTGGAGACTTTGCTGTGAAGAATTCACACAGAGAAAGGGAGTAATGAACTTTCAAAACTCTTTCATAGCTTTGCAAGGAAGCAGCATCAAGGCAAATCTGGGTGTCTGTGCGTGGGGTTGGGGCAAAGAAAAGTTTCTTCACGCTGCTTGCAGGAGATATTGAGCTGACCAAAGAGATGTTTACAGGAGAAATGCACCAGAAAGTCTCACTCCTGTTAACAGTGGTACTGAAGAAATGTTTCTATCACTTCAAGAGACACTGCAGTAAAGCGGTGAGAATACTTGTCTTACCCAGAATGTAAACTGAGGAACAGGTATTTACTACTGCAAAAAGTGATAAGTAATTCTTATTGTCGGGGAGCAAGAAGAAACTTAAGTTAGCATCTCTGCAAGGAGAAAATGTCCAGTGCATGTTGTTATCCCCTGCACATGGATAAGAGTGTATTTAGAGACTCTTCTTTCTGGTTTTAGACCTAAATCCTTGTGGAAAACAGTATGTGTCTTAGGAATCCTGGATGCAATGTTATCATGCTTCTGCTTGGTGCTGTTTAACTGCTGAATTAACCAAGTACAATTGCTTAAGGCACTGGAGGAAAGGATGTAATAAATCTCAGGAGTATTTGTTCTGGTTTATGGCAGGGTGAAGCTGTGTAACGTTAAATCAGAAGCTATAAACATTTGCAATGGCACATTTTGCTTACTCGGGGCACCGTGGCATGAGTCTTGAGAAACTAAAGAGGGGATGTCCTAAGGGCTGGATGCATATCTTCTTATTTTTTTATAATTGACGGCCTTGCTTTGTGAGGGTTGAGATTAGGCCAGGTTTCTGGGCGAGCCACATGCTGTACGCCCCACGCCGTCGGGTAGAGGGCAGTCAGATACAGCAGACCGTGCGGGGAGTCCTGCTCCAGGCTGAGCCTGCTGCCTGCTTCCCTGCCTGCCTGCGCTGGGCTGGGGGTAGAGAGGACCTCCTCACCCCAAAATAAACTTTCACTTAGTTGGAGAGACAGAGAGATTGATTTGTTGGACGTAGACTCTGATATCCCTCTGGAGTTGGACAAATAGCCGATGGTACATGGAGCTTCTCCTTTGCACTGGGAGCAGGAACTGCAGAGACATGAGGCAACCAGTTGAAAAAAAAATATCCTGCCTTAAATATGAATCTTCCTAAGTTCAAAACGGAGCTGCCTTGAGTTGTTTTCCTCACTGCAGTGGAGGACAGTCCCAGCGCGCTCCTCTGAGCAGGACGCATGCTGTTCTCATGCGCAACACATCCTGCCCTCTGGGACCTCTGTCACTGGGAGCAGAGCAAGGAGGCAGAGCCTCTTCTTGGAAAAGACACGTGCCTGCCATTCCAGCAAAGAGAGCTTTGTCTCTGCTTTAGGGAACAATGTCCTGAGACAATTGTGGGTTGTTTTTTTCTCTGCATTTACAAGTACCTGAACAGGCTGGTTGCACCACAGTTGCTCACTGCATGTGCTGCTTAGGACCTTTGGAAAGTGGTGCTCCAAGGTCAACAACAGAACTGTGAAGGCCTGGGCTGTTCCTCGGGGAATACCAAGGAATGGTATACCCTAAGGAACCATTCCCCATGGTAGAAGGTGTTCTTGCTCAGATAGGTGAGAGCCTCTGGATGACGGGAGGATGCAGCTGCTGGAATTACTGGAAAGGGTCACTTGTGAAATGGCTGCAGAAGCTGCGTTGCAGAATTTGAGCTTTTGTTGTTCTAGTTGCTTAAAGGAAGACAGAAGAGGAAAGGTGACCAGGCTTTTGTGGTGTGGAAAAACATGGTGATCCCGGTATAAATCAGTGTGTCGTCATATGTCCGAGTCTGTGGCCAGCCTGATACAAGAAGCAAGCAGCCCTGTTTACCTCAGGGCTATTTAAAAAGATGTCAGTGTTGTCCCTTTGCTTACTGCTGAAAGCTGTAGCTGTTACTTCAGGCGTTTTGGTATTTTGTGGACATGTTTTTGGCCAGGAGATGCATAGTGGCCTGGGTGACTAGGGGCAAGTGTCTGCTGCAGGGCCTGAGCCAGTACCATTCGTCTGTCCCCTTGGACTATAAAAGCCTAGCAGGATTGCCGTGCTTGTGCCAGTCCCCGGTCTGGTCCCACAGCTCCTCTATGCTCTGGGCCATCTCATCCAGTTTCTCCGGGCTCCCCAGACCTTCTCAGTTGGAGCTGCATGGTCATCCGTCAGTGTATCAGCAGGGAAATCAGATGTGCCTTAAAAATGCAGCTGAAAACATAAATAATGCGGGATAGAGCTGTCTGTGAAGGGGGCTGAAGGCTCTTCTGCTTCATGCCTTGCAGTGGCTGCAGCCTAAAGCACATCCCCAGACCTGCACAGAGTGGCAGCCGCCTGCCGCAGCAGCCTTGCACGCACCCTGGCTGGCCGGCTGCTTCCCAGCTGCTGTTGGAAATCTCATTAGGAAAGTGCTCCCAGCTGAGGGGCTTTTACTCAACAGAGTGATATTTTTGTCACATTTCCTATTGGGTTGGTGAGAGTATGGCTCACGAGCATCTGGATGTGCTTGGTCAGCAGAGGAACCTTTTCCTCTCGGGCGGTGATGAGGGCGGCCAGGCAGGAGCTGCAATGAAATGCCTCAGGGTTTGCCTATCACAGCCTCAAATCCAAACACATGAATTCCTAGCTCTGGTTCCAGCAGTGCTGCAGATGCTGCAGGTGTCGATGGGCACAGCCTTGGCCAGTGCCTCTGTCTCTGCTCCCCGGTGCCTGCCCTCCCCATGCCTGCACATCTGGGCTGCCTGGACCATGTGTGTGCATCTCATGAGTGGAGTCTCGGTCCTGACAGCTCAACCCCTCAAAAGTTTTGTCTGCAACAGCTGTAGAGAGCAGCAAAGCCACACTGTGAAGTATAATCATTTTTTTATTAGAACAATTTCCTGGGGAGCTTTTTATTTTTTTCCTGCTCTCTTTCTTTTTCCTTCTGTAACGTTGCTTTAGGTTTTAAGAGGGGAAGGAAAATAATAAATAGTCTAGAGAAAATAGAATGGTGGGACCATGTCATATAACATTGGAACAAAGTGGCGTTCAATTAAATTAAAAGGTGGCAAATTCAAAACAGATCAGAGGAAGTATTTTTATACAATGTGCGTTCAGACTGAGGAGCTCCCACTGCAGGAGATAGCAAAGGCCAGCAACACGGTGGGTTTTGAAAAGGGCTGGTGTTTGGATGGGTGGTGTGAATGCTGGGACTTGCCAAAGTCAAGACAAGGGTGTGTTGTATTAATTGGGTAGAAATACTAAGCTATCAGGCAAAAATATGCCCTCTGATTATCACAGGCTAGGATCTGAAGTGGGACGGGTTCCTTCAGCGCTTTGTGGAACTCCAGGAGCAGACCTGGGACAAAGCAATGATGCAGTATGGAGCCTGTGACAGCACCACAATATGAGCACAGGTCCCCCGAGTGCTGGCCACAGAGCCATCTTTCCTCTCACAGCCAGGCTCTGGTGTTCAGAGGTGCTTTTCATATGAACAAGGTGGACAGGGCTTGACCACAGACACTCCAGACTTGCCCCTGGTGAGAAATTGTAATTGCAAGTGTCAAGAAACTTGGGTTTTATTCCTCTGCTTCAGTGTTGTTATAAAAATAAATCTCTTTGGAGATATTAATAAAAGTTAATGGAAGTCTTGAATAGAGCTTTTTTTCCCCCTCCTACCAACCTAGTAAAATATATTGCTTTTTCTGTGGCTGCCTCTGGAGGAGAACTGTTCTAGTGCTATAAAATGACTCCAGATGGAGACCCTCTCGCTGGCCGCTGACTTCAGGCCCAAGCAAAGCTGAAACGTAATGCTTGTCCTGATGGTCACCATCCTCGGCCAGGAAATATGGGAATGTGTTTGGCTTAGGGAACAGCAGCGTTCTCCCCTTATGACATCTGATTTATTGTATGTCTGTTAAAACAATAGTTTTGGAATAATTTTTAGATTTGCTTCAAGAAAAAAGAAGAAAATGAAGATGAATTAAATGGGACTGGTGCTCTGGGCTTGACAGACATAGCACAGAAATCAGTCCCCACAGACTTGGTGCTAGAAGTCACACTGAACGTCTGGATCCAGTGCTCCTGGCAGATAATTTTTCCAACTGCTTGGGAAAGTCACTGCAGCTCTCTCCCAACAGCTGAGACAGGGATGCAGCCAAAGCTTCTTCCTGGCAGGCTGAGCTGGCGGGGGGTGTGGGTGCCCACCACTGTCAGGACCAACTGCTGTTAAAAAACATTAAAAATATAAAACTTGAGCGGTGCCCGCTGTGAAGGGAAGGAAAATAAACCTTTTCCCTGCATGTGGAGGTGCATCACTGCTGTGGCGACAGAGAGGCAAGGGGCTGAGCAAGCCCAGGGCAAGCTCAGCCCTGCTCAGGACATCTCTGCGGAGCATCCGATGTCCAAACACACTGCTGCTGCACCAGGAGGGCATCCAGGCTGGAAAGGCAATACCACCACTAGGACACACAGCAGCAGGAGTGGAATAAGGATTTTCTGTGCCTTAGCACCAAACGGCTGAAATGCTTCAAGGTTTACCTATCACGGTCTCAAATCCAAACAAAGAAAATCCTGGCTCTTGTGAGGCAGCGAACAGATGCTGCCTCTTGTTCTTTCTGCGCTGGAGAAGGCAAAGGAAGTTATCTATTAGCTGATCCAGGCTAAGGCACATAGTGCAAAGAATCTTTGCGTCATGCCCCATTTTTTCTCTTGCAGAAGGAGAATCACAGAATCACAGAAAACCCACCCTTTCTCCTCTAACATAATTTATGCACACTGCCTGTTTTCTTTGGAAATGATTTGCACGACATTAGATTTTTATTGTCTCTTTCTGTCATCTGCCAGGTTTTCTGTGCTTTTCTAAGTGACCCGGGCTTAAACAGCTTGTCCTGGCTGCCGTGCTATTGTTCCGCACACATGTGGTATTGCTGCTGGACTGTTTGTCTTTTTGATTACGTGTGGCTTGAAATGGCTTGAAGATTAAGCCTCAATGAGCCGGCATGGTTAGGTTCGCATGAGTTTTCCTCTCCTGCAGCAGCTCAGCCTGGCAGGTGACTTTGGCATTGCTGTGCTGTATGGGGCTACGTATGCACGTAGGAAGTTCACAGGGGAGATTTTTTAAGATTTCCTTTCCTGGCAAGTGATCTGTAAGCATTCTCTCAAAGCCAAGCATTTGATTTTGCTGTTATCCTTGTGGCAACATGCTGAGGATCAGCTGAGCGCCACAGTTTTTTTTCCCCCTTCAGAAAAAGTAGAGATTTTAAGGAGGTGAATTGTAATCCATTGTTGGATACCAGTTCTGTCGGGTTTCCTTCTCCACCGAAAACAGCCAACAGCAAAGTAATTACAGGAGCAGATGTGACTTGTGACGTAAATGTTACTTCTGGCCTTTTTTTTTCTTTTCTTTTTTTTTTTTTAAAGTAGTCCAACAGGGTGATTCCAAAGCAGCAGTCAGCTGGTACGTGAGACACATGGGCCTATGGTGGTCATTTCTAACTTTTCCTTGTCTCAGTCAAGTTCTGTAACAATTTGCAATGCCTTACAAGTCACTTTTTCAAATGAAACTAGCAAGACAAATTTTCGAAACAGCTTCAACATGCATGTCCAGCATAACCGCCTGCGTGAATCCCATCGTTCTGCCTGCTGACTTACTGATGTCTGTGTCCTGAGCAAGACATCAAAGTGTTGCTTGTAATTCCTTTGGAGTAATAAATCAGTAAGTATTTAATGTCTCATATTTCTCTTAAAGACAAGTTAATTCCATAGTCTAAACTCTGGAAATCAAGCAGGATTAAACTATTCAGGTCTTTTAAATCACCTCATTTTCAGGACGTCATGCAATTTCTGCTGCATCAGATGCAGCTGTATCAGAGTAACTGTTTGTAACCTCTCTAGATGCACGCTAGCCCGGGTGTTTTGTAAGGGTAAGCTCAGTGAGCTGTCACGTTTGTTCTCCCTTGGTGACCATGCCAAGGCCAGCAGTCTGGCTGACCACTGTCCCCTTGGCACAGCCCCTTCCCTGAACGGTCAGGCGTCAGTGGGTCACTCCAGGGCTGTGAACAGCCCCCCCAGGCAGCTGCAGCCCCAGTACTTGTGTCTTCCTGCACCGTTTATTTCATGCCCTTGGCAGGAAAAGCATTTGCTTCAGATGTTCTGGAGGAGTGGTGGAGGACAGGAGGTTGAGGGCTTGGCTGGGGCAGAAGGAGGGCGGCAGCCACAGCTGGCAGGAGCGGCCACCAGCTCCGAGTGACACCTGTTTATATGAGGGCTGACTTTGTCTTACCTTAAGTTATTCATACACTTACTTCTGGCCAGAAAACCGTTCTTCCTTAATGTGCCCTGCCTCATTAACAGTCCCCACCCAGGGACCTCCTTTCAACTTCGCCAAGCTTCCCAGCACCTCGCCACAGGGACCGGTCAGGGACACAATAGCTCCAGCGTGTTTGTTTCATTTCACTTTTCCTCTCCGCTTGGCTGGCGGCCAGCAGAGATGTTCTTTGCAAAGATAATAGTTTCAACTTAATCATTCGCCTCTTATGTGTCTAAAAGGAGTTCAGGAGACTGGAAGTTTCCAAGAAAAATAAATGAACAGCACTTGTTTGAGGGGGCCTCTTTAAGGCTGTTTTATTGATTTTTAAAAAAAAAAAAAAAAAAAAAAGCAGCAAGCTGTTCCTGCACATCACTCATGCCCTATTTATTTTTTAAATGTGTGTTTAAATTTGGAGGGATGGTCATGAATAGAAGGATTCTGAAGCACTTTTCATTGTGAAGGGATTTGCAGCACGTTTGGAGAGATGAGTCCAAAGGGATATTTTAGTCGCATTCATTTTGGGGGTTGTAGAGCTGGACCTTGGGGGGCTCCTTCCCAGGCCTGCATGTGGGTGACAAGCAACAGCTCAGCTGTTTGTTTATTTTTAAAGGGACTGTGATTCTGTCTGATTCCTTTTTGGGTTGTTCATTTTGTCACACGCTAAGGGCCTGATGTTTCAAAAAGTTTGAGGACTCAGTCCTTTAAAGGTGGATCCCATTGCATTGTCTCCAGCTAGTGTTGTCTCTCTAGTAGCCACTATCCCCAATTTCTTTTGGAAAAGAGGCCTCGGTTTAAGCCACAGAAAAATCCTTCCTCCTTCCACCTGGCCTGGCTGAGGGACAGTGATTAAACCCCAGATCTTTCCTGCTCGCGTCTCCTGTCCATAGAGCTGTCGAGAAAATGCTTGCCCTTGGGAACTGTTGATAAAAATGAAAGATTTCTCTTTCGACACCATTTAACATGGACACTTTCCAGCTTTGCTGAAAACCTGAAAAATGAGACATTTTTGGTGAAGAAGCAAGATAGATCCCTGCTCACTTGTAGCTGAGGGCAGATTAAGACACCAGCAATAAGCCTGAACCTGAAGAATGAGCTCTTCAGTCATACGACTTCAGTAGAATATGGACTTTCATTTAACCAAAAGCAACATGATGGTTGAGCCTCAAACCTCCCAGTCCAGCTCCAAGAAGAAACGAACACCAGCTTGAAGGACTGGGCAGGCTGTCCCAGGCTCGGGGCAGGGAGCCTGGCTGGCGAGAGCTGCTTTTCTCCCCTAGCAGCTTTCCCAGCTCTCTGGAGAAAGGTGAGAGATGGCTTCTCTGGAGTATCTCTAGGAGGACGGTTTGCTCCTGCTGTTCCTGTTTCATCCGGCTCCATCCTCCAAGCAAAATGTCCGTGTCTTTGTTGTATGTGTGAGTGTGTGTGTACTCAGCAATCTCTCCTTGCAGGGATGGAGGGTCTCTGCCTGCTCCCACCTTTGGAAAACAGGCTTTCTTGTGGGCAAGGATTGAAGGACTCACTTAAATCTCAGGAAAATAGTGGAAAAAGGAATAAAGTTGTAACTGTCATCACCTATTCAGAAAAATTCCTGCAGTGCAGACACCAATTTTCCAGCCTTTGATGACAAGGGGAAAAATTATCTTGCCAGGTGGAGTGTGATTTCTGGTTCTTCAGCAAACGAAGGGACGAATTTAGCAAGTTGGGAGTGAGATGGAAGCAAAACATCCCGCCTTCTCCTTGCCCTCTTCTTCCCTCTCCTCCCAGGAAAGGAGTGCCATCCTCCTTAGAGAACACATCCTTACAGATGTGTTAATTTTCGTAAGGCAGTGATGAAGCTCTGCGCTGGGAGATTGTTTCCCTTCCCCCTCGCCAGTGCTCCACACATTACCCAAAGCTGAGCACTTTCTGCATGACTCAGATATATTTTTTTTAAGAACTAGAATCCAATGGACGTTTTCCTCACTGATACCACTGGGACTAGAAGGTCTTTTTTTTCCCACCAACCTTAAAAACATGCTGATATACTGCATTTTTTTTCCCTTTACAATATTTTGCTGTTATTATTATTAAAACAGTACCAAGTCCCACAGCACCAAAGGATGGGATCTCTCCTGCTCTTTTCTCCCTTCCTCAACAGCTAAGAGAAAAAAAAAAAAAAGGAGGGGGTAATTATCCATAAAAGAAGACACTTGGACTGTTCCTGATGGCTGGGCTGTACTGGAAGTGCTGGTGGTGCAGGATGGGGCTATGGCGCAGGTCACGATCTCCTGCAGCTGAACCACCCCCACCCTGGGGTGTAAATGCAAGAAGGGGAAACACCTATGGATTCATGTCCCATCCTGACAGGTCATGCTGGACACAGCCTCCACTTTTCTTAGACATGAAGCATCTGACCAGGGCTGGGCATATGTCAGCCGTTGCCAAGGTGAAGAGTGCAAAATGCCTGAGCAAAGGCAAAGGTAGTGACCCAGGTCCCTCTGTAAGCCAGGACCTTGGTCCCAAATATAAGCAAAAGTGCCGAGGGGACGGTGAGGTTGAACAGCAAGGCAGTGAGCTCCCACATGGAGATATCTGAAGCTGAGGAGAGGGGTTTGCAAAGGCTGGCTCCACCTTTGGTTGCAATGTAAGGCTGCATGTAGAACCTGCAAGATCTCCCATGCTGGAAACTCAGCTCTATGGTGGGTGTCTGGGCAGGAGCTTGGCGGCAGGGTTGGCCTGGCCCTGAGCTTCCCCTGAAACC
Organism: Syrrhaptes paradoxus; assembly: GCA_013400615.1. NCBI lineage: Eukaryota > Metazoa > Chordata > Aves > Pterocliformes > Pteroclidae > Syrrhaptes > Syrrhaptes paradoxus. The sequence continues at coordinate 28,070 of VZTO01020190.1, forward strand.
ACAAGCAACATGTAGAGCCAATGTGTGTTTTCTCATGTGAATCCTGACAAGTTCAAATGAACAGGTTTGGGGCCATGGTTTCCATCTGACGTTGACTGCTTGACGTGATTATTCAACCCCAAATTCCTTCAAATGAAAACTGCGCTATTTTCAGGCTCTTAGTCAGCATATACCACTCTGCTTCCCAGTCTGATGAGACCTGGATTTTCCCACACTCCCCCTTAAATGGAAACACATTGTTCATCTTCATTTTATTTATTTATTTGGTACAAAAAAACCAAGATACTGCTCTAACTTTGAAGTACTGGCCCTACAATGGTTGGTTCCTTTTTGGAGCAACGGGTTTTCCTAAAAGCCACTCTCAGCAAGATCCTTATCAAACTTTCCTTAGCGGGACACAATGAACAGTTCACAGCATGAAGAGGAAAAAAATAAAAAGGTCGGTGAGAAGACAAATGTTCTATGTGAAGCGAGAGCCAGGGTGCAGATGAGTTCTCCCAGCCTTGTAAATATGGATTAGTTTCTGCCTAACCTACAGTTTATGAATGTTTCACTTGTTGAGTCAAAGTTTATTGAGGGGTGAAAACGGAGACCTGAGCATTGTGTGGATACTCCCATCTGGGACCCACAAACCTCACCCTCATGTGTCCAAATGCCAACAGCCTCACTGCCCGCAGCTGCCAGGGGTGGTATGTGGGGACACACACGTGCCTCTACAAGCTGCTGGGGGTGACTTTTCACAACAAGTTGCACCAGGACCAGTTTGTTTTCCCCCTGAGCTGTGAAAGCAGTGGGTGGCCTGCGTGGTGGCACAGCACTTTCTCAGTGCTCAGGGCGGTGGGGAGAGAAAGGGACCGAGGAAACCTCCCAGGGGAGACCAGTTGCCAAACCTCTTGGTGAAGGGGCACCATCATCTCCCACAGCCTTCCCAAAACCTCTGCTGTGTCAGGTGGGTGCTAAAGGATGCTCTGCAGGGATAATCTGAGGCCAGATTCAGACCTGAGCTCTCCCAAAATTGCCAGTGCCACTGGATAGCTGATCTGGGAGTAAGGAAGCACTGTAAGGGGTTGTCCCACCTGCCAAATTTGAACTGAGCCTCCCAGATCCGCTCCACGAGAGCCTCTGTGGTGACAGGCACTGGAGGTGGCCAATGCTCTGGGTCTAGGCAGGGGCTCGGGTGTTGCTTTTGCTGGGGGTGGTCACTGCTTTTCTCTTGCTGAGTCAGAGCAGCTCCGTGCAGGCCAGTGGCAGCTTTGTCTAGAGGAAATGTGTCGGCTAGTGTCTGTCTTGTTTTGTTTCGGTTTGTTTTTTTTTTCTTTTATCCTAATTGTATTTTTAATTATTTGGCGGATGTTTTCAAGCCAAAGCTATGCAATCAGTCAATGTTTGTTGGTTAAAATAGAACTAAACACTGAGTTGATATAAACAAAGGAGCACTCTGGTTTATTGCCCAGGGATAACGCTGACATTGTTGCGTGGATCCTCATCTGAAGGCTTTGAAGATCACTTGCTCTATTTATTTTTCTAAAGATGGGTAACTTTATTCTATTTGCTTAGCTTCTTATGGGCTTGAATAGACAAGGGATAAAGCATGGTAAAGGTGGGTCTGGCTCCAAAGGGGCCTGGAGGGAAAATGTGGTTTTGGATTCTGATCTCATCCAAAAAATGTCCTGCATTTCAGTATCCTTAGATAGCTTACATGTTGGAAATGCCAAGGAACTGGAAACTTTCACTCCAAAGTCAACTCTGCTTTCATTATTTTAAGATGGCATTCAGAGAACAAAACAGTACTATACGGAGCAGAAAAGGACACGTGGAGAATTCAAGGCAGAGCAAGAGTTCAGCCCACCATCTCTGCTCCTACACTTGCTGTCAAGGATTAGCGTCCTGAGATGCAGGCAAGGTCACAGCAAGAGACACGACAAAGGGGAGAAAGGAGAGCTGCCTTCTAAATGACAACAGTTACAGCATAGCCTGGCCACTGCCAGGAGGAGGGTGGGGGGGGCTGGGCAGGGCTGTACACCCAGGGCCATGGAGGTGCTGAGCTTGGCTCAGAAGACCCCCAGCACTCATGAAGGCAAAGTCTGGGGAGCACATGTCCTCCTAATTTATTCAGGTAGTAGAGATGAGGTGGTAGAGATGTGTTCTTGACCCCATTTTACAGATGGGAAAACCGAGGTGCAAAACATGAAGATTCACATTTTACTGACAAATGTGGGACTTGGCTTCCTCCTTTGGACCTGACCTGGTATAATCCCTTGCCTTGTTTTTCTGTCATAAAGTTGTCTCCTGTGCCTGCAATCTGCTTCTACAAGTCCTGGGGATCATTACAAATATTATTAGATTTATCACTTCTGCATGTAACACGCCAATCCTGGCAGCAAGTTTTGAAAGCACAACAGCAACAAGAAGCATATGTTCTGAGAGTCAAGTTAGTGAGATTTTTTTTTTCTGCCAAGGACAATAATTTTTTTCCTTTTTTTTTTTTTTTTTTTTTTTTTAAATAAACATCACGCTGGAATGTGCTGCAGCAAATGGCTTGGGCTCTATTATATTTCATGCAGCTTTCTAAACAATTTTCAACCCTGCTGGCCCAGTGTCAAACAGAAGGCAACCAACAATAGCAAAATCCCATTAAAGCTGAGAAGGTTCCTTCCTGAGGTGAACACGGCCAGAAATAGTAATCTTGGCTCTCTTTTCAATTTGGCATTGGGGACTAATAATGCCTGTTCTCCTAATGGAAATTATCTAATTTCATCCAAGTGCAGCTCCAGAGAGAGCTGGGCTGACGCACAAACAGTCAATATAACAACATTCTTCTTGAAGAGCTGAACAATGGGGCTTTGGTGGGATCATGATTAACAACGTCAAACTAAGAACAAACAGAAGGTGTAAAAATAGGCATCTGAGGAGTTGACACAACGGACTATTTTTCATCTGTAAGGCCAGAGGAGAATAGCTTGTTAAATTGTATGCTTGGAGCACTTCATCAGATGTTGTGTGGAAGGACAAAAAAAAAAAAAAAAATCCCATTTCCCATCTGGGTCTGAATGTACTGTGGAACTGCACATGCCTTATTAATATAAATCATGCTAGGAGTATAATTCCCATTAGCATTAAAGAACCATTTTTCAATGAAATACTGTTGCACCAGGAACACCTGACGGACAATAATGATGTTTGCTTCATTTGAAGAGAATAGCAAAATACAGTGTGGAAGCAGAGAAGGTAGAGAGATGTTTCTTCTCTCCAACCCAACAGGTTTTTGTGGCTGTTGTAAGATATCCCCTTCCCAACCCAGCAGGGTCGTCTCCAGCCATGGTGCAGAGGCCCCCAGAGGTAGTAGGGAATGGGGATAGGGATGAAGGGCTGCTCCAGAAAACTGGAGCATTACTACAGTCCAGGGGCAAAGTCCAGCTGCCCAGACTGGGCGAGGAAAGGGGTCCAGCCTCCCTCCACCCACCCCTGCTTCCTCCCCAGCACAGCCTCAAATTTGGAGAGCACTGGGATGGCTTTGGGCCACCTCCACCCCCTTACCACATGGTCCAACCTCACTCTGTAACTCCTTGTCGTCACCCTAAAAACAGCACTCCCAAAAAACAAATTGCAGCTCTGGCAGTTATTTATCACATCTGGAGAAAAAGCATCACTCCCGACATTTCCCTTTGACACTGAAGCCACAGCTGGACTCAAAACGAGCCCAATGCATTAAAAAGCAGAAGTGATAGAGGCAGGTGAAACCACCACACAGCTCGTTAGCTCTAGTGCTTGGCCTGCTTTTCCCAGAGTTCTGGCTCTTGGCTTTGTAGCCTTTGTGCTGCTTTGGTATTTGCCTTGGGATGAGCTGCGTGTGCCCTGGGTGAACGTTCACCCCTGTGTTTGTGCAGGCACGTTGCGGGCTCCCAAACCTCAACATGACCTTGCTTTGACACTAAGGGATTTATTCTTTTTCCCCACCTCAAGCACCGTTAGCTCCCTTCTAGCTCATAATGAGAGGAAGGTCAAACCTTGAAACATTAGACGAAATTTCCACCTCTGGTTAAGCAGGTATGGTTTTTTTTTAATTTTTACAAAATCTCAAGTAGCCGTTTACTTGCTGTTATTTTTAGAGCATAAGAGGGTAGCACTGTGTTTTTATAAAACCCCTCAGTGTATGCCAGGGTGATGGGACTTTGCGTGGTGAAGGACACAGTTAACTTACCCCCATGTTGTGGCCAACGGCATCCAGGAATGACCCCGCTCCCCCTCACTCACCCCGCAGATCACCCCCTGCCCAGGGTCTGCCAAAATTGTGTCATTTTTTTTCTTCCTTCCTCCTAACAACAATAAAACTGATGAAACCTATGGAAATTACTAGTAATGAGAGAAAAGCGCACCAGAAGTAATACAACACCGCATTGCCCTCAGCCTCAGATTTCACACCCGATTAATCCCCAACTCTCCCAGCAACCAGGGCCTTTCTCCATGTGAAGTTCCCAGTCCCCCTTCCACACCCCAGCCCTGCTTCCTGCAGCCCAGCCCCAGATTCAGCCCCTCCCTGCATCAGCCAGCCCCTTTTTCACCCTCCTTTTTGCCCCTGGTCTTTTCAAACCAGGTAGGATCCCTCTGGCAGGTCTCAAATGCCCAACATGTGAGGCAAACTCCTGTCAAGGTATATTTATTGCCTCCAGGCTTTCTCAGGCAGCAGCATCCCATAGAGATGACAGCAGTGTGGCATAAATGGCAAGTCCCTGCCACCTGCCTTCCAAATGATGCTGCTGTCTGGGTCTGCCAGGGATGTGGACAATGTTCAGCATCCGATGGGTGCCCAAAGCATCCATGAGGGTCCTAGGAAGGAAATCTGTGAAAGCTGCTGAGCACAGAAGGGAAAAGCCTCGTGGCTGAGCTCATCCCCAGTGGTTCCAGTGGCGATGCACCAAAACTGAATTGGACCCAGGAGGGTTGTTATTGAGGATGTTATTGTCAGCATGCGCTAGAGGGTGCTGCTCCATTAATGTTTGGGAAAGATCGCAGTAATGAGACCATCTTCGACGTTTTTATTCCTTCTAAAGATGGGCTGACTTGAAATGTGTTGAGATTCGTATTACCGTCCAGCGTGGCTTCAGAATGAAATGTATTGCGTAGCTGGGAAAAAGAGAATGTCTTGGCTTGGAAAAGAGTTTATACGTCTGGGGGGCAAGGGTAAGCATTTGGGTTAGACATGGTGACAAATGAAAGGAAAAACTGGTCAGCCTTGCCATTTTTCTCTCCATTTCACAATTCTGGGATGAATTGATCCCTCAAGGAGCTAAGTGAGAAATTAGAAGGAAAAAAATAAGGACAGTGAACACAGGCATGGGAGATAATGAACCTTTGGAATTCACTGCTGCAGGACAGATAATCAAAATCTCATGATAAAGTCTTCTAGAAGAAATAAAAGGAAAATACATTTTACGACCGCTACAGCCTTTTGGCTAAGATAAGAGTAACCAAATCCCAGGCATCGAGATATAAAATGATGTGTTAGAGGTATCAGTAGGAAATTACTTCCCCTGTGTGCCGCGTTGCTCCATTGACTGCACCTCCTCTGTTTTTGTTTCCATTTGCCGAAGGCGTGGAGGAACGGCTATTGCTGTAGGCAGCATCCCAGACCCACAGCTGGGAAGGGGATATCTTACGCTACACTGCTCCTCCCGGGTGTTTTGCAAGGAGGGGACCTGGATCTTCCAAGATCTGGTGGAGCCTGGCACTGGGAAGCCGAGAGCTGCCCGTAGAGCTGAGAAATGATGGCTGGGCTTTATTTAGGGCAGATTCAGTTCCAGTGAGGGAAACAGGTCCGAAGGGTGCTATGTACATGGTATATAATCTGGCATGCTTGTTCATGGGACTGTAAAACTTTTCTGACTGGCACTTCCATTTGGTATTCACCAGAAAGCAACTCCCTTGGGCAAAAAGGATTAAAATTGGATTTTTTTAAATGACCGTGATGGTATTATTCTGCTGGGATTTTATATATGCTAATAGCAAGGAAAGAGCTAGTTTTAAAGCTGGACTGATGTGTACCTACTGCATTTAAGTCCATTTAGAACACGAAAGGAGAGTTGGAAGAAAAACAATAACTGTTCTCAAACCCAGATGAGTTTTACAGAGTAATTTTGTTCTAGAAACTCGACTTCCTTCAGGGGTTGATTTTGCCTTTTATATGGCTGTGTTCTGATAGCTTTATTTCCAGCTTCCCCACATTTTTGACCGCTGTTGGCAAGAAGGAGGAAACTGCTTCTTACTAAAACTTTTATTAGGCAGTTATTAGTATTTTCTTCTTCGATATCGAATGGCTTTTCTGCACAGCGACTTTAATGTTGCTGGAGGGGCAGTAGGCCTGATGCAGCAGCCTGATTTTGTAGAAATAGGTGGGGTTGCTCTGACCAAACCGTAGGGGTGATGACCCACTAAGGGAGTGAAAAATCCCCCGTTCAGTTTCTATCTCTGCTCGCACCTAAATACGTTACTTTCACTGAGACATCCTGAAGCCTGTCCTCACTAGCAGCAGTTTGCCTCGGTTAAGGAGCTGCCCCTTTGGGTCTCAGCTGCAAACGAGTGTAATTATACCCTCCTGGCAGATTGAGGAAATAGTCATGAATGATCCTCCTGCTCCGAGAGTTGAATCACCTTCATTTTATTGAATAACACTTGTTTTCAGTCGCTGTGTGGACTAAACCCAGTGTGTGCATACAAATGCTTCTCTCATTGGTGGATGCACATTAGAGTGGGGGGTCAGCACTTCTGCATGTCACATCAACTTTAATCACCTACTGAGGGATTAATTGGAGATTGGTTCTCTGCAGACCTCTCTGTCAGTGTGGCCTGGAAAACTGCAGCTATCCCGTGATAATTCCCTCTGCAAACAGATTACAGTCTGACCACAGTGTAAAGGTGGAGTAACCTGTGAGATCAGTGATGCCGATGGAAAAAGCAAACTCAGGGTCTTTTCATGTGAGAAGGACCCATTTGAGATTGCAGGAAGCAGCTCCAAGAGGCAGCACTTAAATTAACAGGTGACCTGGGAAAGGTTAGAGCAGTCTAGAAGAGGGTCACAGTGGTTCTTCCAACCCTCCTCCCCAAACGCATTTACCCCAGTGCCCTCACCCTGGCTACCCACATGAAGAAATAAGTTAGTTTGGGGAACCATGACAGCAAAAAAACCCTTTTCTTACTGGCAGAGTTAATTTTCTACTGTTTGGCATCCCCGGGGATGGAAATGGGCAGGAGCGGGTGTGGGAGGCTGGCACTTCAATTTGGAGCAGCTTAGACCATCACAGCATTACAGGCTCACAGTGCCTGGCTCCCAGCTCAGCATCAGATGCCTAAAAATGGGCTTTGGGAAACCAGCACAGTGGGCAGGACATGCCTGCTCCAGCCCATAGGAAACCCTGAGGAAGGGACCATCCTGACCGTGCTGCTCCTCAGAACGCAGCCTCCTTTCCCAAGGCTGTGGAGAGGCACTTCTTTCCAGCTGCTATTTATTACCCTGATCCTTCTTTAAGATTTATTTATCAGCAGCTTTTCATAAAAAAAAAAAAAATGAAAGGTCATCCCTTTCTCTGTAAACATGGCTGTGGAAAGATGCTGTGCTCTCCCACATCCCAGATCTCTGAGCCAGACACTGAGGGGCAGAGGGGAATCAGTGTTATCAGGTCACCCCTCTGTCTGAAGGGACTTGAGGGACTGGACAGCATTTGGGAGAATGCAAAAACTATTTTCGCTTGAAACCCACCAGCTTCACATGATCTAATGTATTTCATCAGACCAGCAGTTGAAAGAAGTACACAGAGTGCAAACATGTCAGTGTGAGAACAAGTCTTCAACTTGGTGGCTGGTGTGTTGTCCCCAGAGCTCAGAGCCTCAGGGTTTGATTCGCTCTAACATACGGACCTATTCAGTGGAACCTGTTCTGCTACAACATATGGACAATTCTTGGGACTGCTCGCATGCAGAAAACATCATGGAGTTTTCAAACAACTGTCGTTGGCATTTCAGAGGGATTTTGCATCAAAGTAATTTTACCATGCTCTGTGGATTCCTGCTTGGTGCACCCTGAGCCCTCTCCATGATGCAAAACTGCAAGTGATCAGGATCGGGGCTATTGCCTCCAAAGGCACACCCTGACCCAGCCCGAACCACTAGTACAAATGCACCCACGGGAGACTTGGAATCCCATCCTACTGCACGGGAACCCACCCAGATCCCGCCTGTTTTCAGGCACCTTCCATTTACACTCAGTAAATGACATAACCTTAGTTGCTACTCCTGGCACAGGTATTCAACTAAATAACGCGTGAAACAATAGAAAGGAAACGTCAAGGAGTTAACCAGTTTAATCACTTCATTCACTTGTGGTTGTGGGCAGTTCCTGTCTGCAGCGCCTGCGCTTCTCTGGAGCATTTCAGATAACAAACCCTCCATCAGCTGAGGGAAGTCCAACCAGCCTTGCGCCGCACGCCTGTGGCCTGCCTCCAGCTGCGGATCCCCGACGGAGGGGGGGGGACTCGGTCTGCGGTCAAATTTGGCGGCCCCGCTGCAGCTCTCCCGGCTGGGGGAGCACCGGCAACAACCGGCAGAAAACCCCCGGCAATCTCCAAAACGCTCCTGCCCACCCTGCAACCACGAGCTTAGCGGGGTGTATTAGTTGTTTTTTGGGTTTTTTGTGTTTGTTTTTTTTTCCCTTGGCTTCCAAAATTTGCTTGCTCCGTGCTCGCAGGGACCTGGGAGCAGGGGAATTTGGAGGGGAGAGCCACGTCGCGGGGCTGTCTTGAGTCGGGGGGGGGGGGGGGGTCCGCGGCCAGCTCGGCAGGTGGCGACAGAGAACGGGCTTTGGGGCGGGAGGGGGCCGCGGGGTGCTCGGCGCTGCGCAGGGCCGGCCGCGGGAGGAGCGGCTCGGCGGGACCCCCCCTCGGGGGCTGGGGAAGGGGGAGACACACGGCAGCCGTCCCAGTAGCGCCACCCGGGCAAACCATCTCCCTGGAGGGTTTGTAAGGAGGTTTAAGTAATTATTTTGGAAAGTAGTCCTAGAGAGCGAGGAGGATTTTTAAAATATTTGTCTTTATTTTTATATGTTACATACATAGGTTAATATATACAGATACAGTATAACGGAACGACATATAGAAGCCTAAAAGCCAACGGGCAAGCCCCCGGTGGGTGGTGCAGAGTGGGGACAGGGAGCTGCAGCACCTCGCGGTTATTAGCCTTTCTATTTCCACCCCTCGTAAAAACTCGAATAATTTTTTTCTCCCGCCTCCTTTGTCGGCCTCGGGGGAAAAAAAAAAAAAAAAATAAAAAAATTTTTTTATCCAAAAACATTAAAAGACAAAGGGAAAAAAAAAAAAAAAAATAATAAGCATCGTTCCTGCCTGCACAGTTCATTCGCCTCCTTCTCGAGTCCCTCGGAAAGCAAGATTAAAGGGGAAAGTCGCAGATGTATATTTATGTTTTCATTACTAGAAGGGAATTGATTTCCTCGCATTTATTTTTGTAGTTGCAATACACAAGGGCGGATTTGCGTCACCAAAGCAACTTGCTGGTCGAGATAAAGTTGCACAAATATTGAAAAGGGAAGTGCTCGCGCTCATTATGAAGTTTTTCTCCGGAAGAAATAAGGATTTCTGCTGTATCCTAAAATACTAAAGCCGCTTCTATTTTTGGGACAAATCTCGCAGGCACATCCGCTCATTTAGTCCGAGTTGGAATCTCTCAAAAAAACAGGAGATGACCTGGACTGCAGCGAGCCCCGGGTTTCCTGCAGCCCTTCTCCCTCCTTGCGCGGGGAGGGGGGACTGCCGCCCCCCCTCCCCCAGACTGCCAGGGAGGCCTGCGGAGGCCTTTGGGGAGAGTGGACAGCCCTGTCCCCCCAGAGAGAGAGCGGCCTGGGGCGGGAGGGGGGCGGTTAGGCAGGTGCTCCTGGTTTGGCCCGCGGAGGATGGGGCTTCCCTCTGGTGCTGCTCAGCGGAGCTTTGAAATAAGGTCCTAAAAAAAAAGAAAAAAAAAAAAAAAGAAGGAAAAGGGGGAAAAAGAAAAAGAAAACACCATGTTTGGGGTTATTTTCTTCCACTGACTGCCTGGCGAGCAGCTCCGGGGTAGTACAACAAGGCTATGGTATCAAGGACAATGACAGTAATAAATGTCCTCAGCAGCGGTTTGCAGCTGGCAGGCAGGACTTCGTTGCCCTTCCCTCCGGTGGGCTGTTGGTGCGGTTCTGCCCGACGGTAGAAACGCAAGTGAAAGCGGAGTCGTTTGATCCGATTTAAGAGCAAGAGGCTGTCGCTGGGGTCAGCTGCGCGGGGTGGGATAAGAGGGGGGGGCATGCAAGGAAAAGGGGCTTCCCACTATCGAAGCAAAAGTTCAAATCTAATCAGCCCTTTCTTTCGCCGCCTTCGGTTTTCGTACACATGTTGGCAAGCCAGCCCATCTTTTATTTTTTCGGTTTCGCTCGTTTAATAAAAAACAAACCGAAACAAAGCGGTGGCTGGCTTTTCCTGGGGAACCAGCCTCACCTTTCCCCGTGTGCGCAGGGTGGTGCCTAAGAAGCGCATTCATTCTCTCTCGCAGGTGGTTTCAATATTCACACAGAAGCTACGTCTTCGTACCTGGCGAAAAAAAAATAGTTTCCCTTTCTTGCGGTTCCCTAAAAACCTTCAGAATTTGGGAAGCTATTTGAAAAAAAAATATATTTTTGAAACAAAACCGAACAAACCTGCAGTCGTCCGACCCAGGAGCCTGCCCAAAATGGCAGCGACTGGTTTACGTGTATGAAAACTACAATTAAAGAAATTTTTTTTTCAGAGTCAGGTCGGGGCAAATGTGGATGTTAAGAAGGGAGAAAAAAAGTGCAAAAGGCGCTTTGATAAATTGGTCCCTAAATTATTGCAGCGAATGGAAGTTATAAGTGTATTCTTAAAAAAATCGGGGGGGGGGTAGTTCTGTTGTCAGAGACTTGCAAAATTACAAATTACTATTTAAGATGAAATTGGTGTGGAAGCAGGCACAGCCACCTGGCTGGAGAACACGGTAAAGATCTATAAAAAGTAATTGTCGACAAGATACGATTGATTAATTAATTAGGCACTGCTACTGTAGGATCCTGGGCCCAGAGTGTAGCTCGGGAGCTCACAAAAATACATCTGTTGCGTGCATGTGTATCGACTCATTTTCTTCCAGACTTTCATTTGTCCGGGATGGAAACACATTTCCTTGAGGATCGTTTCCAAGAAGACGGGACTGACTGCGATGGAGAAGAATTTCCCCTGCGCGTTTCTTTCAAACGTTTGGAAATCGCGACTGCAAAGCACAGCTTCCTTGCGCTTATTTTGGGGGGGGAGAGGGAGATGTTAAAGTCGAGGGAGGAATTTAAGGAGGTGGGGGGCTGGGTACTTTGTGGGGCAAACCGGGCAGGGCCGGGTCGCGGGTGGGGGGTATCAAACACATCACTGGAT